>QLTV01002447.1:2418364-2428586 GCA_003457575.1 Thermophis baileyi
AGAGAGGGAAAGAGAGGAGAGGGGAGAGAGAGAGAGAGAGAGAGAGAGAGAGAGAGAGAGATATTGAGCCGAGGTTTTATTCTATATGATCTTCATTTGGAAAAAAAAAATTAAACCAATAGAAGGGAATGCAGGACTAAACCAAGAGAAGTAGAAATCACATTAATGGTATTTAATGGCTTCTTTAGTGGTTAGAAAAGCACCTGGCTGACTGATTTATTCAACCTCCACTCATCTTACTTCCACTTTACCAGAAAGAAGATATATTTCCACATGACCACCATTTTTGGCCTCCCAATTCCTCTATAGCAATTAAAAGATTATCTGTGTTCATCGCAGTGTTGTTGACAGGGTGAGCCAATGCAGACCAGATGACTGTCATAGCACAATGATCCATAATACCCTGCTCCTTTTTGGATGTGCCTCAATCTGGCATAAAGGGGCAGAACATGGATTGTAGAGTACTGCCCTGCCTGCCATCTTACCAGTCTTGACCTGACGTGCAAATGCCACTGGACCATCTTCATTTCTGCCAGCCTCTAAAGCAACCCTTCTCAACCTTGATAACTTTAAGATCTGTGGACCTCAACTCTCAGAATTCCTCAGCCAGCCATGTTGCATAGACCAAACTGCATAGACAAAAAAAAAAAAAAGAACTTTAGGAAATTGATACAACTTCCTGTCCAAATGAGATTTCATAGGTGCTTTCACCCACACCCACATCCATGAAGAGTTAGTTGTTTATCTGTTTTTCTTAAAAGTGTTGATAAGTTAATTAGTTTGGTCCTAAACTTTGGTTTTCTTACAAATGAATTGTTGGTTTACCCAAGAATCCAGGGTATTGTATGCATGTAAGCGTTTGGATCAATTAGCTATAGACATTGCTCACAATGATAATCAGATTAAGTTTCTTAAAATGGAAGTAGATCTATCTATCTATCTATCTATCTATCTATCTATCTATCTATCTATCTATCTATCTATCTATCTATCTATCTATCTATCTATTATATATATATATAGAGGGGAGAGATGACTGCATATCACAAGTATCTATTTTACATTTATTTTATTCAATTGCTGCAGCTTTACAGGGAATAGCCATACTAAGACAATATATTCTTTCAGATTTCTGATATTCTTCAGGTTGCTTGTTAAGAACATTTCTTATTACATCGCTTTGTAAATGCAATAAAATGAATTGATTTTTTTAAAAAATGAGAATGGGAGAAAATGCAGGTGCCTTACTTGCCAGCCAGGTTTGAATAATTTGCTCTGAGAAATCTAGATAGGAAATTTGGTGCCCAATTATGCTTGCAACACTTGATATGGACTGCTACTGAAGAGCAATGCAGGATCAAAACTTCTAAAGAACTAAATATGTCTCTATCGATGCCATGAATAGCTTGCAGTGATGCTGGGGCAGGGGATAAAAACTGGCAAGAGGGCAATAATGTAACCCTTGTCCCTTTTGTTATGGGATTGACATTGCAAATAAGGCTGGCATCAGCTTAGATACTTGTGCATTCACACTGCATGCTATTATTGCTTAGGAGTGCTTTTATCAACCATGGTTGATGTGCCAGCTGCAAATCTCTCTGGAATGAGAAAGTCTGGCAACCACCCAGCTGAATTAATGTTATGCATTGTTTGTGGCTTTTGTTCAAAACCATTCAAAAGCTTTAATTTGCCCCAAATAATGTTTCTGATACAATCAAGGGATTCAAGTGCTCTTTGAGCTTATTGTTTTTCCAATCGATTTCTGTGACTAAATCAACAGTGTTAGTAGTGATCTCAACAGTCTTTAAGATTGCCATTTGGAGCAGAGTACTTTAAAAAGGGCCTTGGCCAAGGCCATTTAGGGTGTTTCTAGTTGTTCTATTTGTCCCTACTAAATACGGAGGAAAGTTTTCCTAGGTTGGGACACCTACTTATGAAATGTCTTCTCAAAGGAGATTTGGCCACCACACATTATTTCTGGCACCAGGTGAAGACCTTCCTTTTCTCTCAGTTATTTTGGATGTTAATCATTTGATATATTTTAAGTACCTACATGATGCTGGGATGTCATCTTTTCTAATTTTCATGTACTCCCCCTCTCCTTTGCTTATGATTTTTCTTACATGCTATTTCTCATTTATTATTTTTTCCTACTTAGATAACTTTGAGCTTGATTAAAAATGCCATAAATAAGTCAATATTCTTTCACTTACTATTTATTGTATGTCTGGAATGTTGCAATGTTGTTTTCAGGGGCTTATTTGTTTCTTGAATCCAGATTTCAGTTCGCTTTTATATTTTCTGTGGCAAGGCCTGTTTCCTTCCACTTGATATTCTGTCTACAAATCACCTATGTTTCCCTCATTTCATTGTGTTATTATCCCATCCATATCCATTTTGCTGCTTTGGAGCAGATCCCTCTTGGATGAAACATTGATAAAACCTTATTCCAACATGACCCATAATTCTCTAGCTACTATTCTAACAGAAACTCAATTAAAATAGCTTTTGCACTAACTGCTCTGATCAGATTGGAGTGTACACAAGAAAAGCACATTACACATACATTAATTTAAAATCCAGCATTTATAATTCAGCACTGTGAACAACAGGAGAGGCACAGACTATTGTTCGATAGACACATGAAAATATGAAACAAATTAGTTTGTGCACTACTGAATATTGCAAGTTCTGCTTTCAGAAGTGTGGAAAGTGTCTGGGGCTCTTTAGATTGATATTAAAATATACTATAAAGCATATCTAATGTATTTTAACAGTAATATAATTTTCATTCCATAAACCAAAATGTTGTCTTTATGCAATCAGTTATATCCCAAAAATATTAGCTTAGCTTAGTCTAAATCTAATTATTTAGATTATAAACTTTCTTTTTAAATCTGTAGTAAAAAAGTAAATATTAAATAGCTTTGCTATTTAAATATGTTGGGGATAATTAGATGTATATACATTTCTTGCATCACATTCTTCTAATCTGGGTTCTTTCTGATTTGTTGAAATCAAGTCCTGTAATTCTTAGACTAGGATTTCATGTAAAGCAACTTGCTTCCATATTTATTATGTCCCGTGAAAGATTCTTAAAATTTGTAAATGGATTATGTAAATATTACAACTCTTCTCATTTTTGAATAAACCAGCTTTATAGAAAACAGCTTTATATCTCAAAAGCCTATTGGAACTGGAATACTACTGTATGAGCCGCGGTGGCGCAGTGGTTAGAGTGCAGTACTTCTACTGATCACTGGCTGCCTGAATTTGGCAGATCAAATCTCACCAGGCTCAAGGTTGACTCAGCCTTCCATCCTTCCGAGGTGGGTAAAATGAGGACCCAGATTGTTGGGGGTAATATGCTGACTCTGTAAACCGCTTAGAGTGGGCTGTAAAGCACTGTGAAACGGTATATAAGTCTAAGTGCTATTGCTATTGCTATTCAAATGGAACATTAAGTTCAGTCTTTAAGAACATCTCCTGTTTTGATCAGTTTGATCAATGTCCATCATTGCTACAACTGTGAAAAACAAAACAGAATGTACCGCTTTTGTTAAGAACAAAATGAAGGCTTGTTGGGAAGGAGCAACTATTATTAAAGTGAGAAAATTTAGACAAAGGATCTGGAAAGTCTTTAATGCAGGGGCCTTGCTGAAACTCAGCAGGAATGAGTCTGCTTGGTGTGTGGATGGAAGAACAACTGGGGATCTCCATATAACCCAATGAGGTGTGTGTGTGTGTGTGTGTGTGTGTGTGTGTGTGTGTGTGTGTGTGGGTGTGTGTGTGTGTGTGTGTGTGTGTGTGTGTGTGTGTGTGTGTGTGTGTGTGTGTGTGTGTGTGAACTTAACCCTCTTGTTCTCCATGACTTTCATGGAATCTTCCATCTGGACTTGGGAGAGTCTAACCCATATTCTGTGCAAATGTTCCTGTACACAATGCCAGCTACTTGGTTGTGCCACGGGTGGAAACCTCTTAAAATTGTGATGAGCTTCTGGGTTCACTAATTTACTCATTTTGAACCTTAGTGGCTCCCTTCCATGTACATGTTGGTCATTCCACAGCATGGAATTCTCCAGGTGCCATCCAGTCAAAATGAATATAACATCAAAGAATTTTCAATTTAAAGCAGCATCTAAAAGTACTGTGTACATATTTTTAAAAGACCAGAGATGAAGCTATTTAAGCAGCAGAACAAATAAAAAAAACCCTGGCAAAATCAATGATATTTTTATTGTTAGCAAAACAATAATAGTCTTATAATAGGACCTTTCATAGGGAAATATTTAATAGCGCAGAGATGGAGGTAGGCTATTACTTAGAAGGCCCATTTCTGAGTCACCAAGTAATAACCTTATCATAAGGGCCACTGATGAGCTTGTCAAGGCCAGGGACCTTTCTTTACAAATACTGCCTCTATATTGGCATCTGTATATAAAAAGCTATAACTCAGGTTGATCATTCTGCCTCTGTCTTTATGCCACACATAAAAAAAAAGTAGAAAATGGCTCCTTAGAGGGATCCTGCTTGTATGGTACAAAAGCACAACCTCAGACAAAGTTAAAAACAGCCAGTTCTACATTAGTACAAGAGCAAAAACAAGGACATACTTGCTTAAAGGCAAGCAGATGGGACCACATTTAAAAAAAAACACACAATAACAACAATACATTTTATTTTATGGTATCAAACTAAGGAAAGAAAGTGTGCATGCACACAAGTCATTATAAAACAATGAGACATCAAGATGAATAAGATGAATAAGATGAATAATGGCGTTCCCACCGTTGTTGTCATAAAATGTCATAAAATGGAGAAAGGAATAGAAAATGAAAAAGCTAAAGTGTTCTGGGTCTTTAGAATTCAAACAGACAGGCACCTGCTACATAAGACCCCAATTGTCAATAAGAAAGACAAAAAAGTTTGGATAGTGGCAGTCTTTAGATTTATTTACTTAGTTTATAGCGATGTTACATTAGCCAGAAGATCACAGAGTTAATGCAAAGTAATTGTTTTGCTGCTGCTGATTGCTAGCCATTCAGTTCACACTCATGCGCTATCCAGGAGGCAAATTAGCTCCACATTCAGAAGGCTTGATGGCATTCTGCAGCGTTATCCAGGGCTTTTCCCACCACTAATGTCACCTCACATTCGAATATCACATTTGGGCAGGTCTAGCACCAGTTAAATTTATACCGTCGCTCAAAGCACTGTTTTTCCCCACCAAAGTGGTGCCTATTTATCTACTTGCATGTAACATGGTTTTGAACTGCTAAGTTGGCAAAAACTGAGGCAAGTGATGGGAGCTCACTCCGTCACATGGTGCTAGAGCTTGAACTGCCAGAGTACAGACCTTTTCCAGCATCATTAAACCACTGAGCCACTGTGCTTCTTTGCAGTACTTGGAGATAGGAGAACGGAAGAGAAAAAACTGGAGAAGATAATAAAATACAAAGACCTGCAAATAGAAATAGAATGACTGTGGCAAAAGAAGGCAAAGGTAGTCCCAATAATGATAGATGCCTTGGGTGCAATCCAAAAACAACTGGAGCACCACTTTGGCATTGACAAAATCACCATCACTCAACTGTAAAAGTCAGCTGCGCTCAGAACAGCTTACATCCTGTGACGATACCTTTAACACCATCAAACATCCACATCTGCCTATTCCAGGTTCTTGGAATGACTCAAGAGGAGGACAGAAATGCCAAATCCAGCCTAAACATCTGACTGACTGTGTGATGAACCATAATAGTAACAATTTTAAAAGTGAAGAAAAATCTATCCTGGAAAACCAAAAATGGAATTCCTTCAAGTTGAACTACATTGCTCAAAAGTCATCTCTGTCCCTTTGTTGGAAATAAATGGGTGCAATTGTGGACAGACAGCCTATTTCGGCAATCTTGTGATGCACATCTTCTTCCAGAGTTGCACAATTCTCTTAGCCAGTCCATTTGTACAAGAGAGGTCATTGGGATATGCAGCATTGGCATTTCCTTTACAAGTTTACCTTAGTATTTAAATTTTAAATTGTAAAATGGCCAAAATGGAGGTTAATAGTGTCAAATGCACAGATCTGTGCAGGGCTGTGGGCTGTACAATAAGATTCAAATTGTGAAGATAGGATCAACTAAGGTGGTCACATTTAGGCTGCAAAAATCCAAATAAATCACTAGATGGCACAGGGGGATACCAAAAACACTTGGTTGCTATCAAGTGTTCATCTGGAATTTTGGAGCCTACATATGGCATCCTAAGCTCAGCATCCAAACATAATGTTATCTGAAAAAATATCCACCTACTGTATATTTTATTTATTTTTATCCCACCTTTATTATTTTTATCTCAAGGAGTCAACATAGAATAGAATATAGAATAGAATAGAATAGAATTTTTTATTGGCCAAGTGTGATTGGACACACAAGGAATTTGTCTTGGTGCATATGCTCTCAGTGTACATAAAAGAAAAGATAAGTTTGTAAAGAATCATAAGGTACAACTTAATGATAGTCCGGGTACAAATAAGCAATCAAATCATATTAGGAACCAGTCAATGTAAATCATAAGGATACAAGCAACAAAGTTACAGTCATACAGTCATTTGTGGGAGGAGATGGGTGATGGGAACGATGAGTAGTAGTGCAGACTTAGTAAATAGTTTGACAGTGTTGAGGGAATTATTTGTTTAGCGTTCGGGAAAAAACTGTTCTTCTGTCTAGTTGTTCTGGTGTGCAGTGCTCTATAGCGTCGTTTTGAGGGTAGGAGTTGAAACAGTTTGTGTCCAGGATGTGAGGAGTCTGTAAATATTTTCACAGCCCTCTTTTTGACTCGTGCAGTATACAGGTCCTCAATGGAAGGCAGGTTGGTAGCAATTGTTTTTTCTGCATACATACATAGTATTCCTATTTTCCCCATAACCCTGTGAGGACAATTGGGCTGAGAATGAATGACTATGCCAAGGTCACTTAGGCCTTTCATACCTAAGGTGGAAGTAGAACTCACGGTCTCCTGGTTTGTAGCCTGCTGCCTTAACTAGTAGACCAAACTGGCTCTATGCATAGATTTTATTGGTGTCTAACCCTTGTCCCAGGAAGAAAAAAAGTTTTACTAGGGGAGCAGGGAAACATGAAAGAAAATGAACAGTAGCTAACAGGGAGAAAGAACGTTCTGTAAAACTATTTTCTGCTTTCCCGGCCAATTGAATTTTACTTGTTGTCAGATCTGCACACTGGAGTGAACACATGGATCTGTGGCTGAGACTGCCCAGGTGATATGCAGGTGTTTCTGTTTATAACTTTTCTCTCACCGACAGCAGCCAGAATTTAGCAGATTATGCTCCATGGTTTTTCAGGTGAAAGAAGAGATATTGCACAGGTTTCCAGATGTTGGCTGTTGATAAGTATATTTGTTTTCATCATTATTATTTTTTTACAAATCAAAGCAACTTCTTCCTTTCTGTAAATCATCTTTGCAGATGTTCTCATCACAGTGCTTTGGCCCATAAAAGAGTTTGGCACTTTACAGAGTAGCTGTAGCATTCCAGGGTCTGTTATGTTTCTGCTAATCCTATAATCCCCAACACCCTTCTACTGCAAACTGCCAGCCCAAGAACTTAGCAATCAGAAACAGAGCTCAGCACAGGAGAAGAGTAGCAAACTTTGATTGGCACCTAAGCAGGTATTTCCTCAAGCATTTCTCCCCATACTTGGCAGGGAGAAGAGAATACTAATGAATTAAATAATGACCGATGTACAGTCCTTCTGCCCCAGCTGAAGATCTGAGGAATAATTCCTCTTCCCAGTGGTCTAGCTGCCTATATACTGTGGTTTATCTATCAGTTAAATCAGTGGACTGGAGCATTAGACAGAATAGTGTTAGTATTGGACTTGTTTGTTGTCAGGACCAATTGATACTACTAAATAATTGAACTTATCATGATTATCATTTTAGCCATTGTCTATCCATTGCAGGATGAAGGCCTTTTCCTCATGTTTCCAACCAAAACAGTCCTGAGCTTTCTTTTGCCAATTAGGCCCGCAATACTTGCTGATGTTGTTGAACCATCTAGTTTTAGGCCTCCTTCGTGGACACTTTTTATCAAGTGGGATCCATTCTATGACTGCCTTGGTCCCCCTGCCATCAGTTCTTCTTGCTATGTGACCAGCCCATTTCCATTTCAAATCTCTTACTCTTTTGATGATATCGTATATTTCATTTGTTGTGTAATCCATGTCCAGGTCTTTCTATTTTGTCTTGTAATGCCAAGTATGTATCTTTCGATAGTTCTTTGCACCATGCTATGAGTGGCGCAAAGAGCCAATTGAATTTATATGACAGTTTTATTATGAGTAAGGTGATTGGTCTTTACTACAAGAGTTTGCTGAAGTACTTTATTTCATCTGGGATAGACTCCATTGATTTGGGGTTAATGACTCTAAACTGTATAGCAGGGGTATCCAGCCTTGGTAACTGTAAGACCTGTGGATTTGGTGGCTGGGGAGTTCTGGGAGTTGAAGTCCACAAGTCTTAAAGTTGCCAAGGTTGGACACTCTTGCTGTAGAGTTTCAGATGCTCACTAGAATGGTAGTTAAGAATTACATTTCTCTTTCATGCTACCTAGTGTTACTTTCAATTGTTGCACCACAGATCTGAAAAACCCAACCATACTCCCAATAGGAAGACCATTTAGAACAGTGGTTCTCAACCTTTCTAATGCCGCGACCCCCTCCCCACCACCGCGACCCCCGCCCCGCCCCCTCCCCGCACGCAATGAGGTGACAAAGGGGGCGTGGCGGGCTAGCGTGCACTTAGGCGACCCCTGTGAAAGGGTCGTTTGACCCCCAAAGGGGTCGCGACCCACAGGTTAAGAACTGCTGATTTAGAAGGACTACAGCTTTAGACCTAAGTGCTTTCTGACAGTAGGGTAATAAATTCACATGTTCCAAAAAACTTGCTTTGCCCAGGATTTCCATATAGAGAATCCTGTTTCTTCCTTTTCCTTCTGGGGAAAACTACATTGAAGTAAGAACAACTGTTTTGTGGATCAAGACTTATGCCAGTAGTAACAGTTGTGGCTTGCAGCTAGTATTTATTCACCCAAGCATTTCTTTAGGATCAAGAATTCAGTCTTATTTTTATTCTTCTCTGGAGATCTATGATATAATTCCAAGCTAAACAGCATGACATTTATGTGATATATTGCATGTAGAACATACAACAAATCTTTTTCTGTTGGTTTAAATTTGCTTGCCTCAGCTTTGTGAGTCTGAGAGATTAAAAAAAAAAAAGGAAAGATAGAGCTAAATAATTCATAGTATTTATGAAACTCTTCTTTTTCCAATGAACCTGGCGGTGTCAGACAATTGCCAATGCATCTTTGGAAATTATTTATTTATTTATTTATTTATTTATTCATTCATTCATTCATTCATTCATTCATTCATTCATTCATTCATTCATTCATTCATTCATTCATTCCGGTGGGCAATGAGTAAGGTTGGGAAGACAAATTGCAAAAAAATATATCTCACAATGGATCCTGATATCCATGTGATTCTCTGCCCTAGAAAAGGCCCCAGAGGCTTTTAGATGGCCTTTTGGAGGGATATTTTTTTTTATTATTTTCAGGTCAGTTGCCAAATATGTATGCATTTTTTTTTTGCATGTGTAAAACACAGGAATTGAGCCCCCAACCGTGCATTAAATGTCACAATAGCTTTGTGTAAATCTTTTCAGTTGAGTAAAGGCTTTTTTTAGTTGTGGTGCCCATCTGTGAAATGTTCTCCTTGGAGAGGCATTTTTATAGGTTTGTATTTTATGTTTTTAATTTACTTTTGTACCATCTAGAGAACTCTGGTTATTAGATAGTCTTAAAAGTGTCAGAAATAAACAAATATTTTTTTTAAAGTGGAAAGTGTTAACATTTTGATTTTGTGTTTGCTTACCCGACAAGAAACTCATGCAGGTGTTGGTCTGTATGCATGTAGGCCAAATACAGGTCATACCTTAAGATCCTTAATAAGACCCTGAGAATGGAGACCTGAAAAGATGCTCTGAGTGTATTCCGGTGAACTTGATTATATCCTAATGGTGATTAGAAAACTCAGTCTTACCAATGTCAAAGAAACCAATCAGGTGGGAAAAAAACCCAAGCATCAAGTCACTGATGCTCAATGAATTATTTTATTTATTTATTTATTTATTTATTTATTTATTTATT
>QLTV01002447.1:2433580-2448018 GCA_003457575.1 Thermophis baileyi
CAGTGGAAAGCTTTTTCTTTTATTATGCACATATTCCATGAGGACCAATAGATAGAGATGGTTTTAGACTGCGTAGTGCCTTTTCAACATTATCTTCTGTAAAGTCAATGTGTATTAGATCGTTGTAATTATCTGTGGTACGACTAGGAAATATTGGGCATGAGCAATTGCTGTTTACAAAGACTGAGCCGAAGAATGTGTTAAAAAGTTTGGCTTTAACGGTTTCATTATTACAGTCTTTACCGTTAGGTCCTTTTAGGAGTGGGATGGATCTCGAGTCTTTAAGTTTGTTGTTTACAAAATTATAGAAGGCCCGGGTAGATTTCGTGTGCAGGAGGTTTTCCTCTTGTTTGATGTGATAATTGGTGCATTCAGTGTTTATCTGGTAGCATAGGTTTTTGTAGTGGCTTCTAAAGTTTGCTACGTAGCCAGTTTTATACATGCACAAGAGACTACAGGTAGTCCTTGACTTACAACAGTTCATTTAGTGACTGTTTGAAGTTACAACGGCACTAAAAAGTGACTTATGACCATTTTTCACTGTTACAACTGTTATGACCATTTTTCACAATTACGACCGTTGTAGCCTTCCCATGGTCAGGTGCTTTACATTTGGATGCTTGGCAACTGGTTCACATTTATGATGGTTGCAGTGTCCCAGAGTCATGTGATCCCCTCCTGCAATCTTCTGACAAGCAAAGTCAATGAGGAAACCAGATTCACTAAACAACCATGTTACTAATTTTACAACTGTGGTGATTCACTTAACAAAATGCAGCAAGAAAAGACATAAAATGGGGCGAAACTCACTTAACAAATTTCTCACTTAACAGCATAAATTTTGGGTTCCATTGTCATCATAAGTTGAGGACTACCTGCATATAGTACTAGTACAGTTTTTTTTAAAAAAAATCCTACCCAACTATTTTGTGTGTGAGAAAAAAGGTCTGGTCCAAAGCAATCAATGAATTTGCAACATCTGAATTAGAAACATCTCTCTATATACTGTATATCTGTCTCATATCCCAATCATCTAATCACTGTGATCATAATCTGCATAAGTAGCTAGTCCAGGTTAAGGATGGGCCACTGATCATTTCTCGAGGGCAGGAATTCTAAACTTACATAACATCTTTGAAAATCAAAAGGTCTATTCAGCCTCTGGTTAAATGTGAACAATCACAGCTTGACCCAAGGTACAAGTGACACCTACACTCAGAGGTGGGTTTCAGCAGGTTCTGACCAGTTCTGGAGAACCGGTAGCAGAAATTTTGAGTAGTTCGGAGAACCGGTAAATACCACCTCTGACTGGCCCTGCTCCCATCTATTCTCTGCCTCCCGAGTCCCAGCTGATCGGGAGGAAATGGAGATTTTGCAATATCCTTCCCCTGCCACGCCCACCAAGCCACACCACACCCACCAAGCCATGCCCACAGAACCGGTAGTAAAAAAAATTGAAACCCACCACTGCCTACACTGGACCTACACATTCCAATGAGAAAGGAAGTCTTGAAGCTTGCTGTAAATTGCTCTGGTTTTTGTAACTTACACACCCACAATATTAAGACAAGCCAAAAAGCAATCCAAAAGGCAGCTCCCTGCTCCCAAAACATGAAGGAACTCATCTTAAAATAGAGCTGAGTCAAAGATCATAGTTCAGTCTAATTTCAGCCTAAGTGATATAATATGTTTTCTAAATAAAGACTGAGGAAGGAAGGAAGGAAGGATTTACAATTAATGTTTGTTTTCATTCCCCCCCCCCCCAGCAAATGCTGAAAACACAGGTCACAGATCTGTGGGTATTGATGTTATTTACCATTCATGATACTGGGGGGAAATTGGCACTCTATGAAACTGTACCCCACTGTAACAGCAGGGTAAGAAAATAGCTTGCAACTGAAAATAAGGGGAAACATCCCTTTTAGAAAATAGAGTTTACAGTATTAACATTGACATGGTAATCGTAAGTGAAGTCTTTTTCTTCTACTATCCCTCTTTCTCCCTTTTCGGGGTTAAGTGATTTATAGCTCATGTGCACTCTAGTATTTGCCAATGATAGCAACTATGAAGGGCGGTACTATTAAACGGTGTCTTTTCTTCTTAGGTTTCACACTCTGAATCCTTTGATTGATTTTCTAACTTCAGAAAAATATATTTATCTAAAAGCAGTTGGATTCGTTTTGTTCCTACATTGTAATAAATGTGGCTCAAAGTTCAAGAAATGTCATATAACACTAAGACAAGATCGTCTTTCCTTCCAAGGGTGAAACCAATGGCCCTGGGAGAGGTTGTTGTTGTTTTTTTAAAAAAAGTCAGGATGGTAGTTTGTGCCAGAAACTTGAATCCTCACCCCTTTATAATTGTGTGTGATGTTGACACACATACAATAGGATGGGACTCCAATTAGCCTGCTGCAACCACCATTAAAAGAAATAATCTCACTGCAGATATCACTGGATGAAAGTCCTTTTTTTTTCACTTGCACAGTTCAGGCTCCAAAGAGATTTTCACCCTTTATTTGGCCCTCTCAACTTTGAGGCTTGTAGAATCAATCTGCCTAATTCCTAGTGTCTCTTTTTAATTTTGTAAGACAGACAGACAGATACTCATGCATTAAAGAAGGAGCTGGAGACTTAAACTTCATTTTGCATATGCACATATACACAAAACAAAGTTTGAGTCATCAGCTCTTCCCCCCCCCCAAAAAAATAGCAATGGCTACAGCCAATTCCAGTTTTGGAGGTGTGCTCACCTGCTCAGCCAAGAATACCCATTAAATCCTCAAATCTTCATACTTGCCTAGCTCCCACAAAATGGAATGGGACAACTTGCCACAGCCAACTCACCATGGTCAATTTGCCACGGCCAACTCACCACGGCCAACTCGCCACGGGACAACTCACTGGAGGACAATTCAACAATTCAATTTAATTATTTAAAATAATTTTAAAAATATTTTAATTTTTGTCATTCACATTTAATTTTGTCCTTCCTTTAGCATCCTCTCTTTAATGATTCTATTGGATTATTTCTTCGATACTAGTGTAACTCTTATCCCGTGGTGAATTATCCCATGGCAAGTTGGCTGTGGCGAGTTGGCCATGGTGAGTTGGACGTGGCAGCTTGTTGTAGACCTCCCAGAAAATGTGGGTGTCCTTGGCCTATCCTATGAAAAGCAATTTATAGCCTCTGTCTAAAATCATGGCTTCTTGTGACTTTCATCCATGTTTTAGTGTGAACATTTGACATGTGGACATCCATGAACATGGAGTTTGGTACAGCCTGAATGAGGACTGCACATGAGGACTGAGGACCCAGGAAGTCCCTAGGACTACAGCACTAGGAGCACATTCATCTTGTAGCTGAATCTATGCTACTATATAGATGGAAGATAAGTTGTGCATTATTGATGGCAGGGCTGAGGTATGGCCTGAAGCTTTTTTTTTTTTTTTTGCACACTTTCTCCTTGGGATCAGGCAATTCCACAAGAGGGACTAAAATTCCAAGCCACAAGAGATTAAAAGTTAATCTTCTGGATATGTGTGAATATATAATGAGAAGCAAAAAAGGAAAAGTTTCAGAACTATCGCTGGGAAAATGTGGCTGAAGAGCCAAGAAGAAACTCTTCTTTAAATTCCATGATAACTTGAGATCTCTATACAGGGGAGGACTAAATATCTCAAATGTTAAAATTTGGCAGCAGAATATTCAGATTTTCTCTCTAAGCTACCTATGCCAATGCTGCTGAAGTTGACAGTACTTGAAAATTGCTACCATCTGTTGGTTACACTATTGCCAAAAGGAGATAGTGATTACTATTTGGCTCCAAGAAGATGACTGTTCATCACAACATAAAAACCCTATCGTGCTGGGCATCAGCCACTATCATATTTCATGGCTTCTACAGCTAGCAAACAAAGCATGCATGCAAGCAAGCAAGCAAGCAAGCAAGCAAGCAAGCAAGCAAGCAGCAGTTTAATGTGTTTTGAGCCTATGTGTATGTGTGTGTGTGTGTGTGTTTGTGCATGCGTGTGTGCGTGCACGCACGCATGAGAGAGGGAGAGAAAATTCAGAATTTACCACTTTATCTGAAGTGATGGTATGTTTTCTGGTTTGGCTGACTGGGACTTCTGGAATTAATAATCTCAGCATATCTAGAAGACACAGAGCCGAGGTGGCGCAGTGGTTAGAGTGCAGCACTGCAGGCTACTTCAGCTGACTGCTAGCTGCAGTTCGGCGGTTCAAATCTCACCGGCTCAAGGTTGACTCAGCCTTCCATCCTTCTGAGGTGGGTAAAATGAGGACCCAGATTGTTGGGGGCAATATGCTAACTCTGTAAACCGCTTAGAGAGGGCTGTAAAGCACTATGAAGCGGTATATAAGTCTAAGTGCTATTGCTATTGCTAAATGGGAAAAGGCTGTTTTATGACATTGCAGTGGCAATAAACCTTTAGGTCTCAATCCTGTTTGTCAGTTGTATTCTGAGCTTAAGAACGCAAAGTATTTTTGAACCTTCATAGCCTCCGATTACTTTCACCTTTTCAGGCCCCACCCAGGCCCTAACCACAGTGAACCTCAGCCCAATCTTAACCCCAATTTCCAGCATGGAATCAATGCTTCATGTTATTCTGGGTCAAGACTCTGCAAATCTTTCTGAAGGGGTGGTTCAAAATGCTTAGCAATATCTACTAAGCATCTCTTTTCCAAGTTTGTACTGCCGCTTTGTATGCTGCTGGCTGTCTTCATAGACATAGCTAGGAATGGCTTACAGAGCTACAGCACAAATCTAGAAGAAGACAGGGTTGCTTGCACATTTTGAAAAGAGAGATTTGTACATGGTCCTATACATCACAAAGCACCACTTCTGAATGATCCACATAGCCTACTATATATGTTTTCCATTCTCTTCTCTGCAATCTTTTGACAACCAACAAGTCATAAAGATAGAAAGTGCCAATAGAAGAGAATACAGGTAGCTCAGAGCTGAACTGTGGTGTCACTTTACCTAGTCAGGTAATGTAAGGTCTCCAAGCAACAATCACGCTCTGAAAGAACCAAGGACTCCAGAAGAAGAAGGAAAAAATGGATTATGATATCATTGATGGAACTTATTATTTACCTTCATGATTCATGTTGTTACTCTACAATACCTATCACTACCTTTAGCACTCCGGCATAACAAAGGCTCTTAATTGAACGTGGTAATTAAGTCCCAACTTGTATATAGTAGTTGTTCTTATCTCAAGGAAGGTTTCATTCATCTCAGAGAGAGATATTCTCATTTGTCTGTGGATTTATTTCGTTAAGACTTCTTGTAGAAATGCATATTTCAAGATGATTATTGTAGAGATGTAGGTGGACGCGCAGCACTCATAATCTATGAGTGAAATTTTCTATGAGTAATAGAAATATTGTAGATTGCTACTGAGCCGAGTAAAGAAGCATTCTTGCTTCTGCAAGGACCAGAGGTGGGTTCCTCCCGGTTCAGACCGGTTCGCCCCTGGCAAGGACCTCTTTAAAACATGGGGGTTGCATGCCACAAGGAGTAGAAACATCATCTAGAAGTTGGGCAAATATCTCAGACTCCATTTAAACTCTTGGTATAGTGATTATTGCCTCACTAAACCAATGTTTTTCAAGCCATCTGCTTCCAAAATCATCTCTAGTTTTCATCAAGGGTCATATCTCATGAGAGAACACATGACTGCCCAGCCAAAAATCCAAATTCATTTCCTCTTTATGAGGGGCTGAAAAAAGTTCCATTTGTGGCTGAATGCCTGGGGAAATGGTGGTGAAGGAAGCATGGCCTTCCAGGTGTTGCTGGGCTCCCATTCCCAGCATGTTGGGTCATCTGGCCGGAGCAGCTGGGAACGGTAATGTCGCAACATCTGGAAAATCAAAAGAAAGCTAGCCCCGATAAGGAGACAGGTAGTTAGAGAACAGACTCAATATCAAGCAACTCTATGTTCACGAATCTTTTCAATATAGCATTTTTTTTCAGTCAGCACTTCCCCCCCCCCCCCACACACAGTGATAATGCACTTGGATAAATTTGGATCAAATGGCACTGCTCCAGGAAATCCGAGTCTACTCTCCAGTGGAATTTTCTTGTAACCCTACACTGGTCTTTACAAAAATATACCTTTTGCAAACATATACCTAATGGGGGAGCAGTCAAAACACAGAACTAGCTGTGGTGTATACCAGAATTATCCTCCTGCTCACAGGAGAAATACACCTGGATGGTTTATTTTAGTGCAGAGGGAACTAACAAAGCCTATAGATTAGACAGAAATGTACCAACTGTGCTTGTCAAAATACACTCACTCAGAGCTTGCTGCCAGATACTTTTTGAAGCAATAGCCTTTTTGTATGTTTCTATAAGCTTGTTTGGCTTTCTTTTTTTCCATCTTGACAAAATTATGCTTAAGTAATCAATAAATCTTGGCAGCGGTGCAGTATTGCAAACACTGCCCTTAACCTACTCTTCAAAAACAAGGCTTGCTGTAGCAATAGCACTTAGACTTATATACCACTTCATAGTGTTTTACAGCCCTTTCTAAGTTGTTTACAGAGTCAGGATATTGCCCTCAACAATCTGGGTCCTCATTTTACCAACCTTGGAAGAATGGAAGACTGAGTCAACCTTGAACCGGTCAGGATCGAACTCCTGGAGTGAGCAGTGAGTTAGACTGCAGTACTGCATTCTAACCACCGCAACACCAATATATATATTCATGCTATATATACACATTGCACATCAGTTATTCCAGTTCATGAGTATTTCCATTGGTAAGCATAGCCGTTTCTATGTAACAATGTGTGCATGTGTGCACGGTGTACAAAAAATTCAGGGTGTCGGCAGGAAATTCTTACGCATCGAAAAGTGCACATAGGAATTAGTGGGGTGCATACAGCCAGATAATCTTCTGCCTAATAAGTGTAAACATATTTGCATTTACCTACCACTTAAAAGGAAGTGGTGTAGAGGAGCCCATGCTTAAGACATCATCATTGGATCCAGTCAATTTCATTGGCTATTGACTATTGTTCAGTGTTTTATATTTAACCAGGCTGGTGGAAAAGGTGGGAGCACGAAGGGTTCTTAAATTAAATAGAATATTTTGGTTCTTTTTTTTTTATTGCTCCAGATTTAGCATTGAATCAGCCTTGATTGCTCTGATAGATAATCTATACTGGCAGAGAGCTACGGAAAGGGCAGCTTTATTGATTCTCCTAGATCTTTTGAGTGGTGTGGATACTTTTAGCCACAGTATTGTTAAAGTGCTTTGGGGAGGTGAATGTTGTGGCATTGCTTTTTGGTGGTTCTATTACCCTTCTAGGTGATAGAAAGACAATATTGCATGACTTTTGCTCAGCCTTCTGGGAATTAACCTGAAGGCCTCCACAAAGCTCTCTACTTTTAATTTCCTGTGAGCTTGGGATGGGTCATCTCCACGGTCTTTGAGTGCCTACAAGTTGGAAAAGACAGGGTGTGGGTGATCAAACTGAAAGTGAACTGAAGTTAATTAAATTAAAACAAACTAAAATGAATTCCAGTGCTTCGCGCGCACACTTTTTTTTTTTTTTTTACTAAATCCACAATCTGCAGTTCAATATTCACATTTACTTTTGCCGAATAGGGCTGCATTCCCTGTTAAATCCCTGTTTTCAATCTAAAGATTCCTGGACCTAACATTGCTTTTATACTTGCTTGACTTTCATTGTTCCTCAAAGAGTTCTGAGAATAGTACTTCAGTGACAATGTTAACAAGTATATTAAATATCACTATATTTCCCCACAAAACTACAATTTTCAGAGTTCCCTGGTGAGGGAATGATTATTAAGTTCATTTATGACTTTAACTTGTCTGTTCACAAGTAACATGTGGTCTCTTTAACTGGACTCCTTCCAGGAAAATGTGAATAGAACTGAAGCCAATGTCTACATTACAGATATTTCCAGCAAGATTGTGACAAAAACAAATTTTCCAGCAGACCAAAAGCTATCCGTAAAGAATTACTCAGGTTTTTTTTTTAAACACTAGTTCTCTTCATTGTTTCTTTGATTCAGCATTAGCAAGGCATACTTCATGATATGTGCAGGCGTGTATGCACACACACACACACACACACACACACACACACAAAATTTACAACATTTTATTACCCCTTACTCAACCAATCACAAATACTATGGCACACCAATTTCACGAAGCATACTTCCATATGTATTTTGCATTGCTCCAGACCAATTCTAAATGGCATGCTGTCATACTGCTGCCATTCATTCAGAAGTTGAATCAATATATTTCTGGAGAAATATAAAATCAGAAAATTAATAAAACAATGGGATTGACCTATGGAGTATGACCAACTTTGATTCTCCTGATTTCTACCTGGTGCCTTAACCACTACCATACACCAAACTGGCTGTTCAACTAGGCCTGGAGTGGGCAACTATGGCCCCTTTATAAATGTGGACTTCAATGCCCATGGCCAGCTCAAGAATTCTGGGAGTTGAAGTCCACAGTTTGTAAAGGAGCCATAATTACAATCCCTGAACTAGGATGAAGCTTTAAAGTGAAGGGCCAGTCTTTTGAGTCGTATAAAGAAATGTAGACATTTCCATATGGTCTTCGAGAACACCCCCATATCAGAGGTAGGTTCCTCCCGGTTTAGACCGGTTCGCCTGAACCGGTAGCAACCCGCTGGTGATGTCACAAAGCCGGTTCGGTCGGTGCTGGTCCATGGACACCACCATCTTTTTTTGGGAATTTTTTTTGGGGGGGGGGATTTTTTGGGGGGGAATTTTTTTTATTATTTTTTTCTTCTGCACATGCGCAGAAGCCAAGTTGCCAGCACTGCGCATGCACCACCATCTTGTTTTTGGCTTTTTTGGGGGGGGGGATTTTTTGGGAATTTTTGGCACGCGCGCATGCGGCCACATAGCACAGGAGGAAGCGAACCGGCGGCGAGGTAAGTTAGAACCCACCCCTGCCCCATATATATAAGTTTACAGCACTTACTTAAGATAAAACTTTCATTTATCCAATGAAATGCTTATTGTGCATCTGTCTCAAAACAAAACACAACTCCACTCAAACAACTTCTCTAAGAATCAGATGAAAATTGTAACATTTCTGAAATCAGAATTATGAAACAGGAGAAAAAATATTTATTGGGTAAGGGAAGTATACCAGTAGGTCCATTAGCCAAGTGCAATTTATAGCTGATGGGATGGCAAATCGTTGTTTAAGTTTCCATATATTTCCATCTCTTTCTCCTCAGAATAGACTATCAATTGATGAGTGAGATGCATGCATTATACATGTATTCATAAAAGAGAATTGATCAGCTTTTGGAATGCTAGATTACTTGGAAATGAAGTCATTTTACTTAGGTGCTTTGTCCATTAACACATCAGGAGTATTTTAAAGAAAGCTATCTTCCTTGAAAGTACATGTATTCTTGTAAACTACTCTATCTTTCCATCCTTGGAAGCAAAGGTTACAGAAATCTTTTCAGTGTGAAATACTGGGATATTTTGAATGCAAAGTATCCTAGATTCCATGCCTGGAAACCTCTGGGTTGTGTTGTAGTACACAAGCTTAATCGCTTTTGAAATCACTTAGTCTATGATTCTATTAGTGAAGGTTTTCTCAATCTTGGCAGCTTGAAGATGTCTGTGCTTCATATCCATTCTGTGTTGATTGGGGAAATCGGGGAGTTGAAGTCCACACATACTCAAGCTACCAAGGTTGAAAAACACTGTATTGGCCATTTGGACAGTGTAAATTTAAAACAAACAAACAAATAAATATAATCTGTATATAGAATGAACCTTTGTAAAGACAAAAGAAGAATGCTGACTGGAGAATTCTGGGAGTTGAAGTCCACATATCTTAAGCTGCAAAGGTTGAGAAACAGTGCTGTACAGAAATCCTAGATCCGTGATGGCGAACCTATGGCACACGTGCCAGAGGTGGCATGTAGCGCCCTCTCTGTAGGCATGCGAGCCGTTGCCCCAGCTCAGCTCTGCTGCGCATGCGTGCGTGCCTCCCGCTGGCCAGCTGGTCTTCGGGTCTCTGCCGTGCATGAATGGGAGGCACACATGGGGGTGCGTGCCCATGGACAGGGCGCATGTGGGGGCATGAGCATGCACAGGGGGGCCGAGCGCACACGGGGGGGTCAGGCATGCAAGCGCAGGTGGGTGGGGCACATGCAGGGGGGCACAATCATGCATGGGGTGGGGCGCACACGGGGGGTTGCACGCACATGCGTGGGGATCGTGCGGGGGGAGCTGGGTGCTGGGTCACACGCGCATGCGCGGGGGGTGTGGCGCATTCACGGGGGGCACGCACATTGCATTTTGGGGGTTTGGGCACGCGCATGCGCATTCTTGTGCACTCGCGCTTTGGGCACTTGGTCCGGAAACGGTTAGCCATCACTGTCCTAGATAGTTGTTTTGGCTGCCTTAGATGAGGGAGTAAGATTAAAGACGTTTCCTGGTTCTCAGTTAAGAATGGTGATAGTAAAAAAAAAGGAATGCTCATCCCTAAGAGAATTTAAAAAAAAAAAATCTTAGAAGAATTCTAAAACAAGACGTTTTACCTGATTTATAGATAGTAGCAGTATATATGACTGAGTAAATGGAATGGGTAATGAACATACAAATCATTCTTATGAACCAGGAGTGAGTTATAATCAACTATTCATCTGATGCAGATCTGCTTTTCTGGCTGCAAATCCGAACAGATACATGTGCACACACACACACACACACACACACACACACACACACACACACACACACACACACACACTGTGCAATATCTCGAGCTGATTTTACTTGAGTACAGAATTACGTATGGTGATTGATATGCACTTATATTTTATGAGCTAAGTCTTTCTGTCCCTTGGTCATTATCTGTTAATATTAATCAGAAAAGGAGCTAAGCATTCACTGATGCTCCTAGGCTGTAACCAGATAAAACAGTTTGGTTGTTGGCATGAAGATTCCTGAGAATCTCAGGATTTTACTGACTTATCCTCAACTGTAATCTTTACTCATGTAAAAAGCACTGAGTCTGAATAAGTAATTAAATGTGATGAGTGATGAATAACTAAACAAATCCCAATGTTAAGGGATCTGTCTTCAATGAATAAAAACTGAATTTATGACTTTCTGAAGCACATTTATACTTTTATATTCCGTACTGCTGTAAGTCTAATAAATAGGCCTATTCACTTTTTAAATTTGCTAAAAAAAAAAAAAAAAGTGGTAGGTTTCTTCTATCGTCCACATGGCGACCCATTCTGAAAAACCTCAGTCTTTTTCTCAGATTATAAAAAGTCTCATCTGAAGGCTAGATTCTGCTCTCCTACTTTACTTTGAATAAGTAATCAGTGATAAAACAGAGAGCCAATTTACTATATCTAATATTAATAACTGGATCCTACTAGCTTCCATGTAATTTGGTCTCAGTCACAGTGGTCAACCATGTTTCTCATTTGCAGTGGTATTAAGGTGATCACACAATTTTAAGAAGATCGGTGAATCTGGGTGAAATATTTAGATATAGGACCAGAGTTTTCAAACTGTATTTTACAATCAAGTCTTGCTTACTAAAAATTGAGACCTACCTAGCTTAGGCCACATTAGATGAGATCACATGCCAAAATATCACAAATCTAGTCAAATGTAATCACAACCCTACAGTTTACTGCACTGTATCCTAAAAGTCTGAAAAAGTAGACTTCCTCTTGTATTTTCTTTTTCTTTGTGTCAACTTTTTTGTTTAATAAATAAGTGACCTGGTAAATTGTGATTTGATTTAATTCTTAAATAATGAGATGACTTTACAGAATTAATTTCATATATTGGAATCAGTTTAATTCTTAGTTGTTATATAAAGTGTCTCTTTTTAAACACAATCTCCATGCCATAGTCCTGTGCCTATTTTACGTGCTCTGATATTTCATGTGTGGTGTATATGTATCTGTAACTACCTGTCAGTGTGATGTCACAACTATCTGCTTTGACAGCATACAGCAGAAAAACAATGATTCTGATTACTGTTGCCACTAGGCTGATTTTAACAATCATGGGAAAACCGAGAAGATAGCTTGAATAATACAGCAACTAAACCAAAGTTGTGCACTGATTGGCAAGTGCATATTCAGAAGTGAGGATTTCCATCAAGTGCGACTGTTCATTTTTTAAGCTGAAGATGCAAGGAGCTGAGTTTGGAACTTTCCAGATACTTCAATGGACTGATGGACCTTTCCAATAGCAGTCACAAATCGAGTGCATGGAGAAACCACTGTATTACTCACATTTTGCTTCAGAATAATTTGACATACCCATAAAATGATGTCATATATTAAAGACTAAGGGGGCAAATTTTATCTTCAGGAGACAGTAATATAGAAGCCTGCCTACACGAGAGAGAAGAATGGCACAAGGGCTTTTTGACAATATGAAAAGCCTCTTCCCTGCTTTTGCCACTACGAAGAGCTGTTCCATCACGTTCAATGCAGTAGTGGGTTCCACTTACCTTTGCTACCGGTTCGGGAACGGGGGCGCGCGGGTGGGGGCACGCACTTTGTGCATGCGCAATGCTTTTGCGCATGCGCAGAGTGTTTTTGATGACATCCGGGCGGGTGGGCGGAACCGGTGCGAACTGGTAGCAACCCACCACTGGTTCAATGGAAAGTTCCCACTCCAAAATCAAACCAACAGGTTATTACAAGCATAAATCAGTTTTCGACCATAAAAAACAGAATAAATCTACCTAGTCTTTCAGACAACACAAAACCTTTCCTACATTAAAGTATTATAATAATTGTGGCAGTTTAATAGGATTGATGAGCTCAACCAGCAACAGTGACCATCTTAGACTTAAACAGCTTAATGAATTACTCTTTGTGGCTACAAAGTGCAACTGTCTGTGGAAAGCATTAAATATTCGTTGACCAGATCTCTTAAACCTTGGAACTGTGGGAGCTGAATGATAGAAATGTAACATGCTTTGAAAAGGAAGCCATAATCTATTGCTACTTTTCTTTTCTAAGCCTCGGTTTTATCCTTCATCCCTTCAATACGCCTCTGAAAACAAGAGAGAGATTCAGAAGTTGGATGGTGAATTGACAATACATTTCATGGCTACCTTGTTGCAAAGCGAATTATTCCCATATGTGTTTAAAACAAAAACAAAACAAAACCCCAATGCTTCTAAAAACCTCCCTCCCCTAAAAAGAACAAGATTTCCAAATTTGCCACCTGCACTATGCTATGTAGCAGATAAAAATAGCAAAAGAACCACTAATGAAAGCCAGATACTGAGGAACACTACGACCTATATTTTTATTCCATCTATATAAGACCACAGGAATTCCATCCGCTACCTGGCCAAGAATTAATATCAATGAAATGTGATGTCTCTTCAATCACAGCATGTCAGTTCAGGACTAAGCTAAACCTGTTTCTTTCCTACTTTCCAAAAAATGTAAGATTTGTCCAGGTAACCTTGCTTGAATTACAATTAAGGCTCATCTTCCCTGTGACCATGCTATAGCAAAATATTTGTCTATTTTATAAACATGCAGCGTCCACTCATTTGGCTTCTAAACTTGCTCCAAGAAGACTTCCTGCAGACAAGTTAGTTGCTAAGTCATGTTTATAATAAGGGAGGAGTGCTTATGGAAATCAGAAGATCAGCCAGATTTAATTCTGTATATAGGACAGGAACAGCCATCTGCTCTCTGAAATGTCCTATTTATCTTGCTAAAAGGAATGACAAAGATTACTACTTATGTTAATGTTGCTTCATTGAAATGCAGCATATAAACTGCTTCTGTCTAGAATTCAATATAATCTTTGAGAAAAATCTTGGTGGCTTAAAGCCTACCAGTTATCAATCTTATTTATTGGCTGAATCAGTACATTGATCAGTTGCTGCTAAATAAACATGTAGGTCAATTACTGTCTGCAGCCATTAAGGATATCTGCTTAGTGAATGCACTTATATTGGCTGACATCTTGTTATATATCTTTTGATCTGTCAGTCAATCAATGAAAATTTATTTACAATGACTGACCAAGTCTAAACGATAAGAAAATGCAACAGCACTCTATGACATTAACTAGAATAATGCAATAAGAAATGTATGCATATGATATTGATTGTAATACAAAACTTGGAAGTTATTTTATGCCCATAAATATGTGTATGAATAGATTTTAAAAACCCATAGTACCTCACTAGGGTTTTAGCATCTGTCTAATTTGGTTCGAGAACAAACATACATTTAGCAAATGTCTATAGAGATTCTCAATCATCCAGGTCATGGTTGTCCCAAATGTGCTTTTTCCAAAAGGCAATTGGACTTTCTGGGTTTTTGCTGTGAAAATGTTTTGCTCCTCATCCAAGAGC
>QLTV01002447.1:2448164-2466212 GCA_003457575.1 Thermophis baileyi
TGTGATTGGACACACAAGGAATTTGACCTGGTGCATATGCTCTCAGTGGACATAAAAGAAAAGATACATTCGTCAGGAATCATAAGGTACAACACTTAATGATAGTCATAGGGTATAAATAAGCAATCAAATCATATTAGGAAACAGTCAATATAAATTGTAAGGATACAAACAACCAAGTTACAGTCATGCAGTCATAAGTGGGAGGAGATGGGTGATAGGAACGATGAGAAGATTAATAGTAGTGCAGACTTAGTGAATAGTTTGACTGTTGAGGGAATTATTTGTTTAGCAAAGTGATGAGAAATCTTGGATGAGAAAACGTTTTCAAGGGAAAAAACCAAAAAACCTTTTGAAAAGCACCTTTGGGACATATATTTATCAGGAGAAAAATAAGTAAATAAAACCGAACGTTTCTTTTATAACATTAATATTTTTTTTCTTTTTAAACAAAAAAATAAAATAAAATAAAATAAAATTTAATTTGGAGGTGCATGGGAATCAAGATTTCATCCTTACAATGTCAGGGATGAGCATTATGCTAGCAACACAAAACGAATGGATGTCTGTCCTATAAAAATTCAATATTTGGCTACTGTTTAATCATACATATAATTAACATGACCCTTAATGTATTAAAAGCCAGACCTAAATGAACTAGACAGTAGATGTTTGAGCAGCAGATAAAGTATCAACATCCTTAAACTGTAAATCAAGAATAATTTTTCCCTTAGTTGAAAATAAATTATGTAAAAACCAAATAATTGATGCAAGGAAAAGCTTTCAATAATGCAGTTCCTGAAATAAATACTAGAACTATAACCTATTTTTATCTAATACCTAAGATGATAGGGACCAAGCTTTCCAAACAGCAGACAGTTGAAGAATATATTGAGATGCACACATGGACACCCCAGAAAGAAAACTCACATAAAATACAGAGTTCATCTTCTGCAGAATGAGAAAACTCATGAACCACGAAGGTATGCTGGACAATAACTGGAACAGGAGCTGAGAAAATTACAAAGTTTTGTACTCCAAAATAATCTGGTCAGATAGTAGCTCAAACTCAAATACTCCAGTATAAATGCTAGATGAAACACATTAACAATTACAGAATCTGAAGCATAGTCTGATTAAAGTCTAAGACAGGGGTCCTCAAACTTTTTAAACAGGGGGCCAATTCACGGTCAGACTGTTGGGGGGCCAGACTGGCTGGGTGGGCATGGATAGGTCATGTGACTAGGTGGGTGTGGCCAATTTAACAGCCAATTAAACAATGCACACAAATTAATTTGTTTTGCTCCTGGGGGTGTTTTACTTGCTTTTGTTTGCATGTTGCTCTTTTGGATGACTTTTTTTTTTTACTAGATCATTTTTTCAGTTGTTTAGGAGTCTAGTTGTCCACTTCAGAAAACTCAGTTTTGCAGCAATTCTTCTCAGCCCCAAGGAGCTTGAGAAATCTCTCTCTGTCTCTCTTCTCTCTCTCTCTTTCTGTCTCTCCCTCTCTTTCTGTCTCTTTCTCTGTCTCTCTCTCTCTGTGTCTCTCTCTCTCTTTCTCTCTCTCTCTGTCTCTCTGGAAGTTATTAAAGTCTGGCTTGAACAGCTGTTTAACAGAGATCTAGGAGTTCTTGAAACCGTGTATTGAATGGGGAACGGAGGGTTGTGGACTCCACGGCTTCTGAAGGACCACCCATTTCTACGTCCTTAGAACTTCTTGCGCGTCCTTAAAAAAAAAATTTCTCAGGGTGGCTAACCAACTTTGGAGCAGTTAGTTTTAACGGCCTACAAATATCCTGCTGTTTTATTATTCATTTTGGANTGTCTCTCTCTCTCTCTCTCTGTCTCTCTCTCTCTGTCTCTCTCTCCCTCTCTCTCTCTCTTCTGGAGGTGGGGAAGGTGAAAAACAGGCCATTTTTGCCCGTTTTTTGGCCTCCTGGGACCTCTGTGTGCCCCGTTTTTCACCTCCCTCGCCTCCAGCAGCATTCTGCAGGCCAAAAACAGGCAAAAATGGGCTGTTTTTGGCCAAAAATGGGCCGTTTTTGGCCAAAAATGGGCCGTTTTTGCCCATTTGTTGGCCTCCTGGGGCATCTGTGTGTCCCGTTTTTCACCTCCCCCACCTCCAGCAGCATTCTTCAGGACAAAAACAGGCAAAATTGGCCTGTTTTTTGGCCAACAACAGCCCATTTTTGGCCTCCTGGGGCATCTGTGTGCCCCATTTTTCACCTCCCCTGCCTCCAGAACGTCTCTGCAGGCCAAAATGGTTGGCTTTACCTTTCAGTTCCAGCCCGCGGGGCTTGCGAAGGTAAGTCCTGTGCTCAGCCGAAGGGTGGGCGGTGCGATGTGGGCGGGGCAGTCTCATGGTCCTGCGTGGGCAGATTAATGGCTTCAGTGGGCCGCATGCAGCCTACGGGCCGTAGTTTGAGGACCCATGGTCTAAGACCTGAGTACCAGACTTATAAGCAAGAGATGGACCATTTAGGAGATTGAATGCAAGCAACATTGTTGCAGGTTCACTGAAAACTTTTATGCTCTAGTCTAGCTCATCATGTCCATCTTAAGACAGACATTAGCAATTAAGGGACCAGAAAGTGATTTGTAGGTAGAGTAATTATTCTCAAGAGGCTCTTCCTAGGACTTTCCAGAACATCTATGATTCCATTTCTTGAAGATCAAATGGTTCTCGAACTTCAGTCTTCAAGCAGATGAGTACTTTAAGGGCCTTTTAAGATTTTTGACATCCAAGAGTGGCATAAATAAGGTCTTCTTTCTTGAATGGCATTTGTGTTACTTTTACTTGATTGAACAATAGAAGCTGAATAGAGGACTCAAGAAAGGGAAGAAGTGAAAGTAATAGAAAAATATTTAAAGTGCTTGTCTTTCACTTTGACTCCTATGGCCCACATATTCAAAGAGTAAAGTTGCTTTATCTAGTCTACAAAAATCTGGACAACCAGTAAATGGCTGCAAAGTGATATATCCCAGAAACAATACATTTATCAAACCAAAATATCATAATCTTGGTTTTACTGAAAAGCATAGAATTTCTGCACAGTGGCCCTTAAGAAAGCATAGTTATGGTTTCAAAATAACTTGACCCAATACTGAAATTGGGAGGGGGGGATTGCTTTCTCTGTTCAATGCAGAAAGAATTCTAGAATCAGTCAGTCTGAGAAGGTGATAGGAAATGAACAAATTATATGCAAACAATTGTCATATTAATTATCACAAATCCCTTTAGGTAGTACAGTTTTTGACTGTAACCAGTTTTACTGTGATGTTTTTATAGAAACAGGAAATTAAATCACCCTTTTCTCAGTAATGAAAAATTAGATTCATTATCTCTTGACTATGAACTGAAACATATTTGAAATCTATAACTAATTTTTGCTCATTTCCTAGAAGTTGTCATTTATTTTCTGAGTTATTATCAGGCAGTGATCGTGTGCTGATCTGCCTGTCCTAAAATCAGTTTGGGCTCGCCTACCAAAATCTCCTACTACAGTCTTTGTTTCACTATCAACGGAGGTGACATATAAGATGCCAATTACTGACAATAAGCATGTCATTGGAATAATAATTTCCATAAACTTTTACATATATTGGAACAACTGTTTGAGGAAGACAATTTACCAGGTTTATTCATTTATGTAAACAAGGGTGGTGCCTATAGAGTAACATAAAATTTCTATAGTTCATGTCCAGCAGTTGTCCATACTTTACCTGTTAAATCAATGTTTTACCCTCAATTGGAAGCAGAGGTGGGTTCCTGCCGGTTCGGACCGGTTCTTTAGAACCGGTAGCGGGAATTTCCCCCTGCTTGCCAAACCGGCAGCGATGGCCGGCTGGACACGCCCCCGAACCGGCTCTCTCAGCAGCACCATAGGCGCCGCCATCTTGTTTTTTGCTTCTGCGCATGCGCAGAAGCTGGGTTTTTAGCACTGCGCATGCGCGCATGCAGCGCGTGAGGAAGCAAACCGGCAGCGAGGTAAGCCAGAACCCACCCCTGATTGGAAGGATACAGAAAGGAGTTCAGATATATCATACAGAGATACTATATTAAATAAAGGTATAATATAAATTATTAGCTGGCTAGTACCTTTGATAATTCAGAACAAATTCTTATATATTTTGGATAATTCACTTAGAATTATTGAAACTGTAGACCTAAATAATGCCACATCCTTATTTCCAGTTGAAACAGCTGAAATTCTTCATTATTTCTCCACAATGTGAATTGTTTGAACAATCCTGTGATATATGTTTTAGGTTTACAAACACAGTTGAAACTTCTGATGTTCACCAAGAAGGGAGAATAACCTATGGACTACACGAGACAGCTCTGAATGTTATGCAGAAGTTCTTTCCTGTGTCATAGAATAATTGAATGTAATTATTAGAAGATTTCTTGGAGATGATTTAGTCCAACTTCCTGAAGGTCCAACCCCCGTACATCATCCCTGAAAAACAGACCTTTAGCCTCCGTTTAAACACCTATAGCAAAAGAGACTTCACAACCTCCTGAATCCAGTCACTTCTATCATTGTATAGATCTTACACTTAGGAATACCTCCAATCATTTCTTGTAAGTTTTTTTCCTTTCTGGTTCTGCATCATCCTAATTGTTTTGCCACACATGTTCATTTGTCAGTGTCCCTCATAAAATGCAGTGCCCTGAATTTAGTGCAATATTCTCAGTTAAGTTTGTCCAGCACACAAAATAAAGAGAATCTATCAATAGAGATCTTGATCTTGCAACAGAATACACTTTTATCGATATAGCCATTCTCTCCACTCTTCTTGTGAAGTCTGGCAGTCTCAATGAAGAACACTATTCTCCCAATCAGGCACCTTTGAGATGCTCTGGGCAGTCATTCCTAGCCTCCCACCCCAGAAGACGCATTTCAATTTGAATCATTTGCATAGTGAGAGAAATGATGTAAATGACATTGCATAAGTGATGTAAATCACTACAATGACACGCCTTCCAATTTACCAGACTTTCATGAGTAGTAAACACCCTCTCCCCAATTAGTGTGTTCATGTAAGATTTTGTTTCATTTGGAAAACAACACAAATCGTTGGACAAAAGCTTGCCAAAAGTGATAAAATACTTTCAACTAATTACAGCCAAGAAGAAAACTGTCCTCAGATTTTTCTTGAGGAACAAACAAGCATTACTATGACTCAGTGTGATTGCTAATCTTAATCCTGCTTCTGCTACTACTACTAATAATGACAATAGGGAAAAATACATCATAAAATAATGAAAGTATACCTAAGTGTTGCTGGAAATGGAACACTGCATGATAGCAGTAAGAGCCAAAGATGTGTGAGAAATGTAAGATAAGAGTGTAGTAGGATATGGTAGGGCTTCCCAGGGGCCAAACCAGATTAAAAAAAAATCACAGCTACCAATTTCCTTTCCCACGTGTGCACGTTTTATTGACACAGGTTCAATCTCTACACCCTAGGGTAACAAGAGAGGCTGCCTCATATTTATAAATACAATACTGCAAATAATCTGTGAAAAACTATTTTATTAGCTAATCAACCAACTCTGACAGTAACTGACAGTATAGCCACGAATGAGTCAGAAGCCTGATGGTTTCATAGACTTAATATAGAAATAATGAAGAGACTGGTCCACATCCTGACCAGATGGACAGTCTGCATGGAGGCCTATTGTGTGTAAACAAAGTTTAAGCAGCTCTCTCACTCCAAAGTCCTGCTTGTAGCGTGCTTTGACCTTATCTTTAATGCCACTACCACCACAAACTTCTAAGATGTGCAGAGTACCATTGCTTCCATATCTGCCCATATCTGATCACAAAAGCTCTTGCTGTAATCATGGCCTATAATAGCAATAGCTCTTAGACCAGAGGTCTTCAAACTTGGCAACTTTAAGACTTGTGGACTTCAACTCCCAGAATTCTCCAGCCAGCAAAGCTGGCTGGAGAATTCTGGGAGTTGAAGTCCACAAGTCTTAAAGTTGCCAAGTTCGGGGACCCCTGACTTAGACTTATATACCTCTTCACAGTGCTTTACAGCCCTCTCTAAGCGGTTTACAGAGTCTCCATATTGCCCCCAACAATCTGAGTCCTCATTTTACCAACTTTGGAAGGATGGAAGGCTGAGTCAACCTTTAGCTGGTCAGGATCGAACTCATGGCAGTGAGCAGTGAGTTAGCCTGCAATACTGCATTCTAACCACTGCGCCACCATGGCTCTAATACGAATCAACATTCTCAATTCATTATTCTGGTAAGATGCTAGTACAAGATTTGCAGAAATGAAACAGCAAATAGCACACAATGTTTCAAAAGCAGGGCTCACAATTGAAGACTTTATAAGGTACATTTGTAAAGCAAAAATCATTTAATTCATAAGACATATCAGGTCTTTTTTTTTAAAAAAAAAAACAGCTCTACTGCTTCTTTTAAGGTTGTAGAAATGTTCTCTCCTTTGAGAAGGCAGGCCGACATTGTTATATTTAGTTACTTAATTAGTGTACAATATATACAAGTATTATAAATACATGGAACAGCCGATGCCAGTGACAACTTTTAGTCATAGCATCATAAACCTGGAAAGATGCAACAAAAATTAGATTCAGTTTAAAAAAACATCCTATTGATTTTGGTCAGAAAAAATGATTGCATTATGTGATGCACATCTGTTTTAGAAGGGAAAATTTTATATACTGGCATCAAGCAGAGTCACTGAAGGGTCCGATATAGGTTCTCCACTGTGGTAGATCAAATGAAAAATTGTCTATTATGCCTGTAAAAATCTGTAGATGGCATAAAACTGGGAATGGGGAAAATTAGTAAATGAGATTAAAATTCAGATGGTACCTGGCATAGAATTTATGGCAACACAAATGGAAGGACAATATGATTATGATAGGAAGGAAGGAAGGAAGGAAGGAAGGAAGGAAGGAAGGAAGGAAGGAAGGAAGAAAGAAAGGAAGGAAGGAAGGAAGGAAGGAAGGAAGGAAGGAAGGAAGGAAGGAAGGAAGGAAGGGTTGAGAGAATTAAGCATAGGTTTTGTTTAGGCGGAAAAATAATTCACCTTTCACCACTCTCCCCATAGCTACTTCTCTTCTAATAACTTTGCTAATGTTATAAAAACTACCTGGCACTTGACTGAGCAACCAATTTTACTGCCGTTTAAACAGCCTGTGCCTGTTGGCAAGTAGCTTCAGATCAGATAGCTCTTGCGCCCTCCCTTTCCCGCTTATACATAAAATTGCATGGCAGAATAATTAAGCTGATTACCTACTGCTGTCTTTTTTTGCTACCTTGAGTAATGGAATAAATATACAGCGCTTCCTCGGTAAGCAACCACAGAAAGCAGCTGTTGTAGTAAAGGGTAATTCAATACCTGGTGTTCAGCTACACTAAGAGGCTGCACGGTGGACAAAAATTAGGCATTGATCTGAAGCCATACAGACATTCATCCTCAAGGGTGGAGGGACATCGGTGCTGCAGTCTGGTCCAAAGAGTCATTGTGAGGGCTCCAGAATGTCAGCAGGTAACACATATGGCCAGCTATTGATAATCTGTGGAGTATCAAAGTGTTCATTGATATGTTGGACACGATCAAGTCTTGAATTCATCCTTAGTCCAACAAAGGAAATCTAAGTAGGGATGGAGTTGTCTGGGCATGGTGCACTCCCTGGAGTCCCATACTTTGTGGGGAAGATAATGTGATGGATTCCATGTTTCCAGTATTAAATGACTGACCTTGCTTTTAATGCTAGTAATACGATGCAATCCTAGTTTATTTAATGTTTGTGAGTTGGGGCAAGTGAGATTAAATACAGGCTACAAAGAGTGAAAACAAAATAATTAAATTACGAAATTGCTATGTTAATTCCTTTATTTGACAAGAAACGAATTCTTCCTTTGAGTATAGGTCTTCATTTATGTCTCTCTCTACTAATCTGGATATAGGAATATTTAATCAATCAATCAGAATCGAGGTGGAAGGGAACTTGGAGGTCTTCTAGTCTGGGGTGTCAAACTCAAGGACCAGAGGCCAGATCCAGCCTGTGGGGTGTTTAGATCTGGCCCGTGGGGCCACCCTGGAAACAGCGAAGGAGCAGCCCGCGGTGCCTCTGCCAGCGAAAACGGAGCTCATGAGGGCCATGCACGGCCCCCCTGAGCTTCATTTTCACTAGCAGAGGGTTGCAGGAGGCCGTTGCTGCCGAAAATGGTGCTCAGGAGCTGGTTTTTGCTGGCAGAGTGCTTGGGCCACCATAGGCGCCCCCCAACACAAGTGATGTCATGCTGGCCATGCCCATCCTGGCCATGCCCACCCCAGCCCCTCGAGGTCGAATACAACCCTAATGCGGCCCTCAATGAAATCAAGTTTGACATCCCTGTTCTAGTCCAACCCTCTACTCAAACAGGAGACCCTGTACTATTTCAGACAAGTGACCAGTCTCTTTTTAAAAACCTGAAGTGACTGATTACCTACCTACTGTTTAATCAATCTTGGTTCCAGTTAGCTAGCTTCTTTTTCCTCTCGCTGTATTTGTTTTTGTTTTTTTAATTTTTATCTGTAAGCTATCCGGAATCATTATGGAGTTGGGAGGCCTCTGCATTCAAATAATAAATAATAAATGAAACTTGTTCTCATTGGGATTTTTCAAGAACTGATGGATATGTTCAGCTATTTCAACTATATTTTCAGTTTTGGCAAGATCTAACTATAGAAGAGAATATCTGTAGCTTATTAGAATGATGTAGTGTTTGTGTGTGGTGTGTTATCATAGAGCTGTTTAACTTTTTCTTCCTCTGCATTTGTGGTTGGAGCATAAACCTGGAGCACCATAATATTTATTCAATTTCTGTAGCTGTCCATCTCAATCAATAACTCCAGGCTGCTTACAATTCCAAAAATATTACAACAATTAATGCTATTGATTGGTTTGCTTTTAGACTGGAGTTGAGACAGCTATATCATTTTTGGACTGTGTCTGAATACTTGACTTTGACACTCTTGTTAATAGTGATGGCTGCTCTATTTCTTCTGTGATTTTCTTGTCCACAGTAGACGACCTGATGCTTCTCCGATATGAAGTGATCATTCCAGTCCATTTTAAGTCAGTGGTTTACAGAATGTCAATGCTCACTCTTGACATCTCTGCTCTGACAACATCATGTTTGCCTTGGTTCATGGTTCTGACATTCCCTGTACCAATAGTACACATATCTTTCCAGTATTAAACTTACTTTTTGCCTTTGGCCACATCGGCAGCTGGATGTCTTTTCAACTTTAATCTAACTTCATCATAAGCACCAGTGGAGCTTGTACTTGCTCTCTGCTATTCCCAGTCACATCCTATGAAATCGCTATTAAGATGAACAATGGAGATGCTACTGGAACGGTTATACTGCAGCTCTGTTTGGGAACTCTAGTACTTTTTTTTCCAGCTTTATCAGGAGTAAGTATTTCCCTTCAGACAATGTTGTGAGGAAATAATTTACAACTGGTCGTAGAACACAAGAACAAAATGAAATTAGAGATGCATATGTTAAAAAGTGATTAAGAAATTAGCTATATTATGTATACACGGAGACTCTTAAGGAGATATGATTCAAGAACAACTGGTATGAAAATGCATTGTGTGGTGATGGCAAAAAGGCCAGTAAAATGCAGTCAAAAGTCACTGTATTCCTAGATTTAAGCCAGTCACATTCAGAATCTTTTGTGAATCCAGTACCATCCAACAAAGCAACCAATATTGCGCTGCATGCATATATTTCTAATGCAGAAATATTATGGATGTTTATTTCATATTTACTACAAAAAATAATCTTGTATCATGAGATAAAACAACCGCAAGGAGCAAGTTTGTGTAGTGTGTTAGAACAACAGAAATGATGAAGAGAGAAATTCTGTAGATTCTGGAGAGAAATAAATCATGAGTCTTATTGGGAAGAGACCAGAGGTGGGTTCCTACCAGTTCTATAGAACCGGTAGCAAACCGCTGGTGACATCACGGAGCCGATTCTGTCGGTGCCGGTCCGTGGACGCCGCCATCTTTTTTTTGGATTTTTTTGGGGGGGATTTTTTTTGAATTTTTTACTATTTTTCTTCTGCGCATGTGCCGCCATCTTGTTTTTGGCTTTTTGGGGGGGATTTTTTTGCGAATTTTCAGCACTGCACATGTGCGCGCCCGCGCGGCGTGGCCACGTGGCATGGGAGGAAGCGAACCGGCAGTGAGTTAAGTTAGAACCCACCCCTGGAAGAGACTAAGTGATGGTGTTTTGAGATTGGGAGAGCACGGAATTTCATTTATAGCAAACTTTCCTGTGCAGAATTTGCAAGCAAGGAATTAAGTTCTTCTATCAGTATTCATACAAACTTGCCAGCTGGGTGACTTTAGCACATTCTCAGCCATAGAAAGAAGGCAATGGAAAACCACTTCTGAATATGGTTGTGTGTGTATATGCACGTGTGTGTGTGTGTGTGTACTGAATGCTTATGGACAGTCCTGCTCATGTGTTTGGGCTACTTTACTGCATAATTTTAATGTAATTATTTTGTATATGTTATAAAAGAAAACTTGGAGCCACTATGGCCTTCGTATTATTTTTCAGGGAGAAAATTCTGAACTATGTTGCAAGTGCCACTGTACATTCTCATTGTCAGGTGGAAAAGTAATTTGAAGAGGTTTGAAGGGGATGCACAAATTATTGAATATCCTCACAGAGTTACAGTCAATGAGTCTGATGTATCTCTTGCACAAAACCTGAATTATGTGCCATATGGGAGCTATAAATGGTGACTGAGAGACAATGTGGTAGAATAGTATTAGAATAAATATATGAAAGTACAAACTGTGTGTCAAATATGTTGATTCTGCTGAGAGACAGAGAGAGGGGAGGAGGGAGGGAGGGAGGGAGGGAGAGAGGAATGAAATCTACCTTTGTACTGATGTGATGACAATAGAAAAGGCTGTGATAAATGATATTTTACATGGTATACAAAGTGCTTGGATTTTGCCTCAATTAGATGCTATCAAAGTAGAATTGGCACCATAATTTTGCCAATTGACAACCTTTGTACTGCACTATGCACTATGCACTATGCACTATGCACTATGCACTATGCACTATGCACTATGATTATTATAAAGTTCCATCTCGATTCTCAAGTGCACCTGAGTTGGTAAATACTATTCAAGTGTTGTCTGGCCTAAATACGATAAGGTTGTTTATACAGCAATTGTTCAAGCACGTTGGGATAGACTGATGGGAGTTTTTGAGGAAGAAAACGGAAACTAAACAAAAGCAAATATCACTTCAGTGTTTATGACTTGTTCTATTGGGATACATTGGCTCATTTGATAGAATTAAACCTGGAGTATTAGGGTTAAATTAAACCTGCGCTGGAGTATGTATGTGTTTGTGTGTGTGTGTGTGTGTACATATATACATACACACACATGCATCTATACACACACACACATATTGCATATATAGATGCATGTGTGCGTATATATACACATACACACATACAGATTGCATATATAGATTTGTAAATGTTGATTGGAGATAGACAGACAGGCAGATACATAGATAAATAGAAAGATAAAAATAAATGATTGAATCCATATTCTCCCATTGCTTACACACCAGAGGATTCACTGTAGCCAATTGATATGTGGCTTTCCCTCATGGGAAAAAGTGGGAATTATTTCTTCCCTTGCTAGGAAAATTCATTGCAGGTGGCCTGACCCTTAGTTATCCTCATGGAGGCTACTGCTTCCACAACCTGATATGCAGGTCATGATTCCTTCAGCACTTTTAGCTAATGATGTAATCCTTTTATATCAGAGCATTGCCTGTTACGTCTTGCTAGTTAATGTCAGACAGTTCAGAAGAGATGTTGTAAGATGTCAAATGCAACAAAGAGAGAAAATAATTTTAGGTTATAAAAAAAAATAAAGTCTATGTAAATTACAAAGCCTGCATTTTCTCCCAGCTACAGCCTTGACTGTTTGAAATGATTTTTGTCTGGTAGTTTAAACTGAAATGTAAGTCTCTTGTTCGTTCCTTGGCATCATTCCCTAAAATATTCTGCTAAATGTTTTCAATTATATGGCGGTCCCAATAGGATCTGGCTAAGAGGTTTTTAAATGATCTAGTGTCATTTGAACGCTATCACTGTAGCCATAAATAAAGATAAATTAAGTAATTAAAAACAAGATTGTAGCTTTGACTCAATAGGCTGATAGTGGCTGACCAGATATACCCACGAGGGCTAGTTTGCTGGAAGAATTTTTTTTTAAAAAAAAGAAATTGCTACTAAGCACTGCTTCTTCTTCTTCTTTTAAACGGGTATATCCCGTTTCAATTGGGCTGTGCATCTGCATCTGTGCGGCCATATCACAAAAATGAAAGAGAAGTTTAAAGTATACTATCAGTCATAGAGTTCTGTGTATAAGTACACTGGTCAAGCAGTTAGAGCAGGGGTGTCATACTCAATTTCATTGAGGGCCGCATCAGGGTTGTGTTTGACCTCAGGGGGCCAGGGTGGGCATGGCCACCATGACATCACTCAGGTCGGGGGCACCTGTGGTGGCCTGAACCCTCTGCCAGCAAAAATGGACTCCTGAGCTCCGTGGCTCCGTTTTCGGCCTCGACCTTCAACCCTCTGCCAGTGAAAATGGAGCTCGGGGGGGGAGCTTCGTTTTCACGGGCAGAGGGATGCAGGAGGCCGTCGTGGCCGAAAATGGAGCCTGGGACAGCTGCGCGCGGCCTTCCCAAGCTCTGTTTTCACTGGCAGAGGCACAGCGGGCTGGACCTTCACTGTTTCCAGGATGGCCCTGTGGGCCAGATCTAAGCACCCCGTGGGACAAATCTGGTCCACGGGCCTTGAGTTTGACACCCCTGAGTTAGAGGTACATGATTTGTAGTCTTATGCCAACAGATCACATTTCTTCCCCCCAAACCCAAAGCTCTTAAACTGTCATCTGAAACTTTCATCTTTTATAGAAAATGCATTGGTTTCCATGAACCATCCCAAGGCTAGTTTTTACCTGCTCGTCCAGGTGCTAAAATTCTCAAGCAACTCTGCCCTGGTACAGATAATCCTTGAGAAACGACAAGCCATTTAACGACCATTTGAAACAATGACCGAACACCCCAAAACTACATACAAACCTGTTTCAAAGTAATGACAGATACAGTGCTCTCGTGGTCATTCGCATTTATGACAGACCACGGGGATGCTGCAGTGTCCTCCCCTTCCTGTCTCACCCCTCCCCCGTATCCTCTGTAGCGCTTAGGCCTGCTCCCAATGCCTCCCAGAAGCAATCACCATTTTCAGCCCCCCTAAAATGGCAGCTGCTTTCACAGCTTTCTGCGCCAATCAGCAGGCTCCATCAGCTGGCAAACAGGAGGCTCCAAAGCCTTCCCTATGCTTTGGGAAGTGGGCCCTTGCATAAAACAGAGCTTCAGAAGGAGCGTCCCAAAACCTTTCCTTTGCTTAATCTGCTCCCTCTTCCTCCCCAAAGTCACATTTCTTCAATTAAAAAAAAACAAACAAAAAAACAGCAACAAAAAGATGGGAGGGACAGACTTGTAAATCTTTCCTCCCCCTGCCCCCCAATTAGGTGCTAAAACTAAATTCTCCCACTGCCCTCCATCCAATACCCCCTTTAAAAACCTAACCTTGACTCCAGGTCAGCAAGGAGAGAAAATCTTTCCGCAGCTTTTTCCCCTGAACCCCAACCCATCACCTCTAAAAATTGTGCCAGAAAATAGAGGATGCTGGGTCTTTGGAAGCTTTAGTTGTTGACTGCCTGTAGAGGAATGTCTACAATCTAGCCTTTCAGTCCTAGCTGGACATAATTGGATTCACTTCATTTGCAAATAGGCTTATCTGCAAAAAATAAACGGCAATACTTTTTAAACTAACCATTTTTAATTAAAATTTAATTAAAATATCATGAAAAATGGATAAACCATGGTTTACCTATGGCTAAGCCAATTGTGAAAATTAGAACATTCCAAAATTTTGAGGGTCAGCTTATCCCCAGGTGGCACATTTTTCATAGTATTTTGGTGAAAAATTCAAGGGTTGGCTTATCTGGGATAAGCTTATTCGTGAGTATATATGATAGTATCTAGTCTGTCAATGATTTCTACTTCCTTGCTGTACCCTTTCTATATTTTTGAGTTTTTAACTTACTGATATTATTCTACCATTCCAACTGGATGTTAGAGAAATTTCCGGGATGTATCATTGTGTCCTTTATCTATATATTACTAAAACTCTTACTGTCATGACTTTTAACTGAGTGAAATGGTGCATCATAGGGTAACAATTTTTGAACCAAGGTACCTCAAATGAATTAATGTATAGAATGAATCCAAAATCCATGACTCCAAAGGGAATGACATTTGGGAAAGTTGTGGCTGCTTCACACTGTTCCTGTGGTCAGGTTGCTGCTGCAGTTACGTGATCTTCATTTTCAACATTCTGTGACAGTTTCCCAGCCAGTCTCTCAATCCTTCTGTCAAGATTGAACCACTTTTGAAACATTTAGGCCTTATCCAGGGGTGAAATGCTCCCGGTTTGGGTGTGCCTGCCGGTCATCGGAGAGCCAGTAGCGACGGCAGCGCTAGGGTTCGCCCACCCGCCCGGACACCGCCATTTGGGTTCTTTTACCCTCTGCGCATGCGCAGAACGCTTTGCGCATGTGCAGAGGGTAAAGGAACCCACATGGCGGCATCTGGGTGGGTGGGCGAAGCCTAGCACTGCCGTCGCTACCGGCTCTCCGACGACCGGCAGGCACGCCCGAACCAGGCACAGTTCACCCCTGGTCTTATCGCTATTCAACTTGCCAAAGAACTGGGGGGAGGGAAAGGGAGAAGAATGCAGACACGCCAGAGATGGACCGTGAGAGACAAGAACCCACCAAGGCTTCCAACAGAAAAGTGAACAGCTCTCAAAACAAAAGGACGATTTATAATTGAACAATGTGACCAACCAAGGGTGGGGAGGAAAGAGGCTCTTGTTTAACTATACATGCATTGTGTGGGAAAAACCACAGTTGGTTTTGATTCTTCAGTACTGAAATGGTGTCTCCAATAAAGTTTTGCTTTTGGGATTTCAAAAGTCCTACTTTTCTTGGGTTTGCTAGTTGGACGATTGATACCTTCATTCTTCCCCCCACCCAGCAGCAAGAAATTGACTCATCATGTGGTTCTTAATGAAACATCTTTAAGGTGCATAAAGAAAAGCTTATTCTTTTATGTGTCCTTTTCTCTGGCACACATGCATTGTATCTATATTCCATCTTTATTCAGGAACTCAAGGCACATGAGCCGAGGTGGCGCAGTGGTTAGAGTGCAGCACTGCAGGCTACTTCAGCTGACTGCTAGCTGCAGTTCGGCGGTTCAAATCTCACCGGCTCAAGGTTGACTCAGCCTTCCATCCTTCTGAGGTGGGTAAAATGAGGACCCAGATTGTTGGGGGCAATATGCTGACTCTGTGAACCGCTTAGAGAGGGCTGTAAAGCACTATAAAGCGGTGTATAAGTCTAATTGCTATTGCTATTGCTATACACAGTGCTCCATATATTTCTTCACAACAACATTCCAGCATGGTCAGCTATATGTTAAGTTAATGAAATAGATTCAGAATAATTCCAAACTAAATATATCTTGATGGATATAAAGGAGTTTTACTGAAAATGGACTGACATTAGTAATTGTGTCAGTCCAGTAACTGCTAATGAATATCACTAATCACAACTTGATTGTTAGGTTATATCCTATATGCTCCAATTTATGGTAAAGTTTTTTTGTTTTTCATTTTTGGTGATTTCAGTGGGGTTTAGGAGAAGGATTCTTTGAATTACTCTTAAAAGTTACTTCATGGGATGAGGGAGCTGAATTTTGGCTATTTCCAATATACCAACGCTGTGTTTTCTATTATAAGTAAGCTAAGCTGGAAAAAAACTACTGAGTTTCTAAGCATATTATTTGTTTTGTCAAATTCCCTGTGCTTTAATTAATACAAATATTTTATTTTGATTGTGCCTCATCATTTCATACTGATAGCAAGTGTGCCCTATAATCCCAGTTTCTATAGAACAGGAACATCCCTGAGTGGGGGAATAAAAAAAGGTAAGATGGCAATCATGACATTTTTCTGTGTATTACATGTGAAAAGGGGGTGCGGCTTCATTTTTGTTGCATCGTGTTGACTTTTTTTTACACTCACCATGAATCCCTCCATATCCCTGTTCTACAGAGAATAGGATTAAATTAGACATTGTGGAAGACAGAAGACAGACAGAAGTCAAATCAGGCAATTCTTCTGCATATAAATGTTGCAAATAAAAAATGATAAATATATGTACTATTAAACAATCTTGTGAACAGTAACTCTAGTCATTTCTAACCTACAGTATTTCTAAAGATTGGGCTTAGACATATAAATAAAATAATTAAATTATATTAAAATTTACCAGAATGTAAGGAAAATATTTTGGTTCAGTCTAAAGATCCATCTGTTCCGATGTTGTGCCCTCATTGAACCTGACCTGATAATTAAAAAAACAAAAACCTCACAAGTAGGTCCTAGCTCATGAAGAAGAGGAGATCCTGCTCAAAATCCTGTTGTTGGTGCTGCAAAGAATATGCCTTCCAATTATAGAAGTGATATATTGCTATCATGCAAAGTTGCCATTAATATGAGGTAATTTCACCCTAGCATATGAAGGGAATGCAGTGCAACTATCCCCAGATAAAATAATCATATGCATGTACAGTATTAATAGATGGACACATACACATATGCATCTATATGTCCTGTCTGTCTGTCTGTCTACCTATCAATCATCCGCTCATCCATCTGTCCATCCATCCATCCATTCATCCATCCATCCATTTATCCATCCATCCATCGCCTTTCCAGACCTTCCGAAGATTATGGCGATTCTCAGCACTGCTGAACTCCATGGCAAGTTCTCCAAAATGAAATAAATTGAGCAAAGCTCCATCATCATGTAATTTGCTTGATTGCAAGCTTCTTAACTTGTCATGGTTTAACAAAGATTTATAACATTCTAACCACCAAAGGCCCAAGGACTCATGATAATAGAGATGAAGCAAGGCCACTAATATAAATATAATATTCCATTATGATAATTAGTATGAAATGTGAAGACTTTTTATAAATTTGGTGATCTGATTTAATTATTGCAGACACATCTGTAATATCAATGCATAGTAAAGGATGGCTTAACTGGAAAATAAGTCAGAGTTGGTAATCCATTATCTTCTTAGGAAGAAAAAAGCCAATTTATTCTGTTCTAATGTACATCAAGCCAAGACACAATATTAAATCTTGAACTTTCAAATTCTAGTTTCAAATTCATACCTACTTGCAATCAAATAGTAATTCTATTCTATTCTATTCTATTCTATTCTATTCTATTCTATTCTATTCTATTCTATTCTATTCTATTCTATTCTATTCTATTCTATTCTATTCTATTCTATCCTATCCTATCCTATCCTATCCTATCCTATCCTATCCTATCCTATCCTATCCTATCCTATCCTATCCTATCCATTCTGATACTCTGTTCTAATTCTGTGCTAATTCTAGTCTATTTGGATTCTAATTCTTTTCTAATTTTAATTCTATTGTAATTCTATTCTAGAATTAGAATAGAATGGGGATCAGGATGGGGAATCAGAGGGAGAGGGGAGGGAGACAGGGTGAGGAAGGGGTCAAAAAGAATGGGGAGGGGAAGGGAAGGGAGGAGATGAAATGCTGTTCCCCTGCCCTTTCCCCACCTACCCCATCTCCCTCTCCCCTCCAAATTCCATTCCCCATATCCCTGCTCATCCCTCTCACTCTCCCTTGCCCCTCTCTGTCCACCTCCACATTCCCTTTCTCCCCCTTCCCTATTTGTGTGTATCATCCCTCCTTTGCCTGTCCTATCCCTTTCCCTCCCCTCTCCTACAGGGCCCACTCCACTTCTTTGTCCTCCTCCCTTTCCCCTTCTTCA
>QLTV01002447.1:2505858-2525636 GCA_003457575.1 Thermophis baileyi
CTCTCTCTCTCTCTCTCTCTCTCTCTCTCTCTCTCTCTCTTTCTTTCTCTTTCTCTCTTCTCGGCGGCAGGAGAAAGAAGAAAGTGCTCTGGGACTGGGAGGGCAGGTGGCCCGGCCTGGCAGCGGCGCGTCCCCTGTCATGTGCTGTCCTGGACCGCCGTTGCCACCACCGCTGCCCCTCTCCCTTTCCTGGCTTCGGCTCCAGGATCAGCAAAGAAGCACAGTTGAGCATAGCTGGGGCATTAGTGCGGGAGCGGCGAGGAGTTCAGGGCAGGTGGTGGTTCGTCTTCGTGCATGGAGGGCAGGCGAGGGGAGGGCAGGGGGTCCCCTCCCCCAGCGCCCCTCCTCTGCGCAACCTGCTGCTGCCAAGCAGTCTCCTTCACATCGTCTGCTTCGCTCGTGGGGTGGATGGGCTGGCATGGTTGAGGGGGGCCGGGGCCATTTTCCCCCTCGCCCTGCCTGAACATACAGCCGCTGCACCCACCTCTCGCCTGTCGCGGCTCCAATGGCGGCGGCTTCGGGAGATGTGGGCTCGTCTGGAGCTGCTCCCCTGCAGCTGAGCTCGCGGCTTGTCCCTGCTGCCCCCGGGTGCAAGGGAGCAGGGCAGGCGAGAGGCGGGCACAGTGGCTGTATGTTTGGGCAGGGTGAGGGGGCAATGGCTCATCTGGAGCAGCTCCCTCACACCCGGGGGCAGCAGGGACAAGCCGTGGGCTCAGCTGCAGGGGAGCAGCTCCAGACGAGCCCGCGTCTCCCGAAGCCACCGCTGTTGGAGCCGCGACAGGCGAGAGGCGGGTGCAGCAGCTGTATGTTCAGGCAGGGCGAGGGGGGATGGCTTGTCTGGAGCAGCTCCCTTGCACCCACGCCCGCAGCAATCAAAAAATAGCTTCTGTGCATGTGCAGAAGCAAAAATTAGCAAAAAAAAAAAAGCAAAAAAAAATCCAAGATGGCGGTGCCCACGGAGACACCGACAGAACCAGCTCTGTGACATCATCACCGAGTTACTAATGATTCTAAAGAACTGGTTAGAACCGGTAGGAACCCACCTCTGATGCAGACTGCAAAGAAGTAATCATTTGGACGGCATGTTTCTCTGAACTTTGCAATGCTGTCTTGCCTCAAAAAAAAGATGGGAAAATGTTATATGGGAATATGTATTTATGTGGGAAAAATCAGTACAAGTAAACCCCCTTTTTTCTGTTCCCTTTAATGTAGAAAGAAGGCTTATATGATAGAATGCATGTAAAATTCACATGTCCTGCAAACAGCACAAATGATTTACCCCATACATATGCATTTGCTATAGCGCTTGTTTCGGTGTCACTTTTCCACTTTCTTCTTTTGAACTTCAAATTATCGTCATCGTCATCATTGTCGCCAATGATGGCCTATCATATTGTAATTGTATGAAATGTGTGTAATTCTTATTTTCCATGAAACTGGTGGTAGACGGGCCACGCAAGTGGCACATTGTGATTGAAAGGGCCTCCCTGGACATTGGATAGGGAAAGGTCAGAATCCACAAACAGAATACTATTGCCTTGTTGCAAATGAAATGAACCAATGCTTCCAGCACAGCTTTTTAAGCTCTATGGAGCTGGAAGAGGCTGATAGAACACCTGTTCTGTGAGTGATAAGAAAAAGAAACCCCAATGAATTCCACCTTGAGAGTTCATTAATCTATTATTTGGCATGATCATGAAACGTGACCCATCACCCTTGGCCCATAGTGAGAGAGAAGCTAGACTAATAGCAGTGATGACTGAGATAATCTTCAAATGTGTTTGACTCTGAGCATCTCTCTTTCTCCCTATAAAAATATAGAATTTACTATATTAGCTGTTAGCTACCCTTGTAAATGATTTCTTTTCTCTGCTGGCAATGAGATGTTATAATATTTAAGATGGACTTTTGCTAAAGCCCTTCTTCTGATCCTTGATTTTTTTTAATGTATTGTTAGCATTTGTGTCAATAATTTATTCATTGCTAGGAATTAACAGGATTAAATGTATTGGTGGAATCAGACAAATATTTATATTACTCATGTGATGAGCCTAATTATAACATGCAGTATCATTTAAAGGAATGCTTTGGCTAGGACCAAGATAATTCCATCCACAAGAATTGCTCTGCTCTGAATGAATTAAAAACAAACAAACCCAGAAGTATGATCCCAATGGTTGGTTGTGTGAAATTACTAACCTCATCAATCTAGGAAGCTCTGTGGGTGGGAGAAAATTGGAAAAGTAAAAGAGAAATATGAAGTTCTTAGATCAGTCTTATTTTTGCTGGGCTGGTTAGGATTTCAATTCTGCACTAGGAAGCTGAAAGAGTGGTTAATTTCATATTCTGGGAGAGCAGACGGGTGGACAATTTATTGCAAACAATACCCTATAATCGTCAAATAATCTAAACTAATCTTACTTAATGTGATTTTTGCAGAAATAATAACTCTAATCATTTCAATTAATATATTTATACTTTTAAGTTCTACCTGACCTTTCTAAACTAATCCAAGGGCACTCAAAGTAGGTAACAAGCAAAAAATAAAAGACTAGGCTAGACTAGACTAAATAAAGCCAAGATCAAAAACCTATTATTTGTTGTAATTGTAATTATATGTATAATAACATAATTGTTAAGATAATTGTTTAGTTAAGAGAATAAATATTTTTTAAAAGGATGTTTTCTTCATACTGATAATAAAATCAATATTAAAAGACTATATAAAACATACAGATGGTTATGATATCTCGGGCTTCATGACTGTTGTATATGTATCTGGATGTTTCCTATAGAAATATCCAGATCCATATAGAACAATTTTGAAGCCAACATGCAAGTTCACAAGGATACATTTACAGTTTTTAAGTTCTCTTTCTAAAAAAATACAGTCTAGTAATAGAATGTTCTTAAAAGTTTATGGAACTTATAATCAGCAGATATTATGAACGTTTCAAGGAATAGCTGATGAATCATGCTATTGTATATAAATTAATCAAGCCTTGTCAAAACAGTCTCTACTAGAATTACTTCATTGACTAATGTCCAGATCTGCACGACCCAATGCTGACATTAGTGGAACTCTAATTATATTGTAATTTTACAGCCCTATTTAAAAAGCATGACTTATATTGGCGTAATTGGTTTCACTTAACATGAAATCTGTTGGCATTATTTCATCTCATAAAACAGAACAAGAAGGCCTAAGGCATTATATTTGCTGATTTGTATATTTTATCTTTCTCCCTCATACCCCATCATGCTTGCAACGTCTTCCTATCAAAGTTTTGACACTATGTCTCTTCAGAGGAATAAAACCATCTTCTTGTTATTGACTATTTTCTCTCAGAAGGTCATGCCTTGCCTCCTTGTTTTCTTTACAGAAGCAATAGGGCAACAAAGCAGAAGGCCAGGCATAACGAGGAAGGTAGGAAGAACATTTTATGAGGAACATTGAAATAGGAAAAATAGAGTACAAAAAATTTGAGAGAGTTAGTCCTTGGCTAAATCTTTACTCAACATATAGTTTCTTTCAGATTTAATCTAAAGCGAAATCTTCAGCACAATAAAGCTGTAGGTTCAACCATTGAGCTTTGGCACCTGCCCCATCACAATTTCAAATATTTTCCAAGAATCTTTCTGGTATGTTGTGAACCAAAGCACTTTATCATCTTTATTTCCACCACTGTCTATTGCCTCTGCATGGGCTAACCAGGCCTTTAGGCAGGTTGTTTTCCTTTTTTTTTTTAGAAGACTTACTCATAATGGCAGCTATTTGAGAACAGCAAGCTTCCATAGTGGCCAGAGTTTTAAGTCTACCATCCTGCCCCAAATTGGAAGTTCTATTTTAAGCAGAATTTTAACGAAAGTTACATTTCAAAGAAAGTAAAGATATTTTAATACAATTAAAAGTTTTTCTGAGTAATTTTTCATATCCCTATACTTGGATGTTCTCTAGATACCTGATTGTCCTACATGCAAGGCTCCTACCATCAGGTAGAATGAGAGTCCCAGAAGCCCGTCTTCCATCCCTTGGGGAAAAAACACACCTTCAAGGGATAGTGGTGGACTTAAGTCTCTTACAGGGGCATAGAGACTCCAAACTGATGATGTGTTTGACCCCGCCCTCAGGCTCAGCCTGGTCATCTCCTACATTTGTTCCTGTCATTGTTGGTGGGGTGTTGCTTTCTCCTTGATAGTTCCTTGTTTAGGATATTTTTTTAATACTCGTTTGTTTGTCTAGGGGTTAGTCCTGCTTATCTGGGTGTTGATTGCTGGCAAAGAGGTTTTCTGGTCTTTTTTGTTTTGTTTTGTTTTGCTTTGCTTTGCTTTTGAATTATTTATTTTGAATGTTGTGTAAATGTTGTTTATCTCTATCTGTTGATGGCTGATTTATCTGAGTGCCAGGTTTCTAGAAATTCTCTAGTGTTTTTGGGTTGTTTGGTTTAGGATGTTCACAATTTCCCAGTTAAAACTATGGTTAGGACTGTTCATGCATTCCAAAATTAAAGAGTTTTTGTTGTGTCTTCTGACTGCTAGTTGGAGTTTGTAGGTGTGCTTTGCTAGTCTTCTGGCTGCCTATATATATAGTAGCTATACAGCAAGGAGTGTAACAGCTATATAGTATCTGTTATACTCCATACATCTATGTTGTAGATGGCCCCTAATTTTTTTTCTTGGACACTGAGTCTTTTGTTTTGGAGGGCTTTGGTTGATTTGTGAACTATGGTTGTGTTCTAGAAGATAGAAAAGTAGATTAGCAACAACATGGAAAATAGGCTTATGGCTTTATGCTCATATCAAACTTGCTTGGATTTTAGGTGGTTCATAATTATTTTCAAAGGTTCTGGAATGAATAACTATAGGCCATAAAAGCTGTTGAATGTTATTAGCCAGTCTATTCCTATGATATTGTAATATTGCTGAAAGTGAGGACAATGATTCGCAATCACTCTAGATATGAATTTATCTTGCCCACTGTATAATTTATAGGCACTTATAGAAACATTATAGTTATCAGTTTATGCCAATTTGCCCAGCCTCTGACCTATATATCTACATCCATGTAGGTTATCTTATCTGCATAGGTTTATGTGTGAAGATTTTCAAGAATAAGCAGCTAATAATGTTAAATTAGTATTTGATTGTGTCTTTTCAGTCATCGGACTATGCATTGTCTGAAAGATGTCAACATTATTTTGTTACCTAAGAATGTAAATTGTAGAATAATAATTTGAAAATTGAAATACACTAGCATTGTTTCCACAAGTCTGATGTCAACCATTAAAGGTTTTCCCAAATGGCATTTTTACACATGCATTGTGGGGCACTTGTGCAACACCTACTGCATTTGACATAAATAAGGTAAAATGTTTGGTATGGAAATTCTGTCAAAGCATCAACTCACTTATGTCAGTTCACAAAATTATAGATTGCATATGGAATCAACATTTTCTACTTCATTTTCTTTTACAATTATGTAGTTCTGAGTCGCAGTAACAGTAATCTTGCATCATGGCTAAAGAACATATTCTTTGGAGAATATGTTTTGTCATCAAAATATATTTTATATTTTCCACATTCTGTATTTCTGTGCTGAACCGATCACTTTTTATTGGCTTTCTCCTCCTTCCTATTTTCTTGATTGGCATGATTTTTATCCCATTTTTATAAGGCAGTGTACTTCACAGATACTGCTTAGACATGCATATTCCCCAAGGCGTTTAGTTCGTCTCTCATGTTTGTTTCAGATATTTTTCCTGGAAGAGTTTACGTGTCTTGAGTATCCACTATTTTTTATTGTATTGCATATGTCTCCTCAGGGTAGCTAGCAAGCAAGCTGGTGGTGATGTTTGGTTCATAATTAATAACATATATATGATCTGAATTAAGTTCTCTCCCTTGCTGAAACTATCTGCTATGTATGTGTATGGGTGTTTGCTTGTTCAATTGCAGCTTTTCTCAGAATTGTATAGCAGCTGCAGAAGGCAACTGCGTGATCCAAGAAAGACATGGATACTTTAAAGATTTTCTAGTGGATCTTATATTTGTGCCCTTGCATACTCCAAAGCAATTTTTTGTCTATGAATCCAAAGCCCTGTGCAACTCTTAGATGGAACAACAACAACAATAGGGAGATCACTTTGAAGAAAAGATTGAAAATGTATAAATAAGTTATAGTTATGTCTGCTTTTCCATTTGCGTAGCTCATGCATTCTTACATATAAATTAAATAATTCAGTAATACAAATGCAGAACAGTAATACATCACTTTATCCATTACTTCTATATGTCTGCTTTCCAATTTGCCTTTTGTAACTCTTTGTGATGCTTGTACAGTATGTTTCTCTTTCAGTGCCTTGTTCTCAGATGCAAATAATTACAATAAAATTTAAAATGTGATCTAAAAGCTATATTTTCCCCCTATTAAAAGTCTGAATCTAGACAATGTGTTAATGTCTAAAACAGCAGATGTCTGTGGCTGCAGTTCTTCACACATCTGATGGGATTAGATAGCAACATGATTCTAAATTAACACACGTTTCACATTTTTAAGAAACTCCATCTATAAGTACAGTAAGTATATTGGTGAATGGATTTCAGGATGCTTCTACATTAATTGTTTTGTATATTTAGTTTTTCTGGGGTATCATCCTGAGGTTGTCAGGAAAACACATTTCTCCTACATACTCTTCATTCAAATATATTTTGCTTTTTAAAAATGTTTCTGCAGAGTTCAGAAGATCTACTTTAAATAAAAACAAAATAGACCAGCTGTACCATCTCCCCATCACTTTTTACCTAGAAATTCGCTCTGCTCCCACAACACATTTAATTGGGAAAGTGGGGAATTGTTTGCTGAAGGAATATCAAAAGGGAACCAATTAACCTAGTTATCTAACCTGAGAGAGTTAGAATTAGCTCTGAACAGACTTACCAGTAGGTCATTTCTTCACTAGTGACTTATAGCATTTCGGTTCACCCAATCATTACTGAAATGCTATAAAGCTTGTTCCCATAACTATTATTTTGGCACAATGATAGTTCAGTGACTCTAAAAGACATTTTATGACCCCAATGAACAAGTGGCTATAGACTTGCATAGGGTTAACCAAGCTTTACCTCGTTAGTAGATATAGCTTTCTTCCTACAGAGATTACCTTATTAGAGACAGCAAAGAAATAATACATTCACACATAACAGTGATGAAAAGAGGTGCAAAGTACCTCCATGCTAACATAGCCACTTGCATTTTCTACTATAAAATTCAAAATTTGAATGGGGCCTACCCTGCTAGTATTTCAAAGAGCCTTAAAGACCCGTCTCTCCACTCAGGCCTTTGGAGAGAATGATTGATATCCCTTTTTTACTTTTGGTTCCCCTCTGGGTTTGTTTGTTTATTGATTGATTTATTGCCATCATTATTCTTTTGTCTTTTGCTTATTTTTGTTTTTATGTTGCTCCTTGTTTTCAAATGTGCCCAGAATCATTAGGAGTTGGGTAGAATATATAATATATTATTATGGTTCATTGCACAGTCAGCCAGATGTTCAGACTGGATTTGTCATTTTTGTCTCCCTATCAAGTCCTTTCAAAGGATCTGGGATAGGCAGATCTGGATGTTTGATGGTATTACAGATATCATCACAGGATGTAAGCTGTTCTGGGTAAAGCTGTCTTTTGCAATTGACTGATGGTGAATTTGTCAATGCTGATGGTGTTCAAGTGGTGCTCCGGTTATTTTTTGGGATTGCATCCAAGTCGCCTGTTATTATTGGTACTACATTTGCTTGCTTTTGCCACAGTTGTTCTATTTCTACTTGCAGGTCTTTGCATTTTGTTATCTTCTCCTGTTCTTTCTCTTCTCTTCTGCTGTTTCTGGGTATTGAGCCGAGGTGGCGCAGTGGTTAGAGTGCAGTACTGCAGGCTACTTCAGCTGACTGCTAGCTGCAGTTCAGCGGTTGAAATCTCACCGGCTCAAGGTTGACTCAGCCTTCCATCCTTCCGAGGTGGGTAAAATGAGGACCCAGATTGTTGGGGGCAATATGCTGACTCTGTGAACCGCTTAGAGAGGGCTGTAAAGCACTATAAAGCGGTATATAAGTCTAAGTGCTATTGCTATTGCTATTGCCACACCCACTATCCAGACTCGTTTGTCTTTCTTATCGACAGTTGTTAAGTCTGGGGTGTTATGTGGCAGGTGCTTGTCTGTTTGAATTCTAAACCCCCTACAGCTATTATGCCTGGGTTTTTGAAAGGAATCAAGCAGGGGTATTTCGAGGGGAAAAAAATAGCTAAAACGTAAGTAGCCTAAAGTTTTGGAACTATTCATAATGTTTAATGTGTTGGAAAAAATTCAAACAGGATTGATTCACCTCATTTTAAGGTACAATTAGCATGCTTATTAAAGAACAATTTTCCCTACAATAACTTCTTTTTGTCCAGAGCGCCAGCTATTTTTGTGATGGGTCTATGAGCTTAGATGCCAAATCAGTGTCAATTTTGATTGCATATAGAAGTTATTGGGATAACTGGACAATTGCAACAAAACTTGATCAACTTGCAATGAGGTTTCCCAATAATTCTTTGCTTTGAGGAACTTACTTGCCAATGAAGATTGTTCCCACTTCTCGTGAATGTATAACCTCCAGTTCCTCCTTTCTCAAGGAGCAGACAGCAATATACCTTAATCAACTTTAGGTCCAGTCCTGACATTGTCACAGTCTAATAAAGTTTTCCCCCTTGGAACTAATTTCTTTTGCTCAATGTTCCCTTAAATGGAGACTGGGCTAAAATTGTCACAAAGACAATACCTTTAGTCCTTCTGTTTTCAGAGGAAAACTCAGCCAATGGTAGAAAAAGTGATTTCAATGATTTACATTTTCATCACTGCAGTTATTGAGAACAATTTTCCAAGGCATCATACAGCCTATGAAAAAAAGGAAAGCAGTTAGATAAAAATTGCTACAGTAAACAGGTCTCTATTAGTTAGGTAAAAAATAAGATTACAGATCTTTCAGGCTTTTAAGCATCATTAGATATCATTAGGCTTGTATTTTAGTGCTTATATAATGAAGGATTTCTAACCACTTTTGCCTTACTGAGATATATAACTGAATATTCAGGAAGACATTTGAAATTTAAAATGGATGTTCACTAGCCTTTCTGCCTTAGAGGAATGTAGGCAGGTTAGTTGCACCACAAATAATAATAGCACAATGACATTTTAAAGGGGTCATCGTGACCCAAGGTAAGAGGCTGTTTTGTCTGAATGATTTTGCTGCTTTAACATTTCATCTAATGGGATGTACCCAGTCCAAAAACAATGTCACTACACAAAATATTTACTGCTCATGATTCAGTGCAAGGCCTTTGATACAGGAAGCTGCTTTTTATACCTCCGCACCAGAAAGAAAGAAAAAAACGCTATCTTTTCATCTATTGTAAGAAAACATTTTGACATCCCTTCAGCACTTTGCAATCCTGAATGTAGATTTTATCTCCAATTCTTCCAATTAGGTACAAAACACCAAAGAATCTGAGAGAAAACTTTCATTATTAGCTCACAGGAAAATCTTGGAAAGTGACATTAAAATCTCATCTGTCTCCCCAGATTTTCTGTGGCACTTCACTAGAAAACATCGTGAAGGGAATTAAAAGTTCATGGTAAATGTACAGTATTTAGAAAATCTCTTCAAGCATTCTGTAGCATGCTTTTTGGCTATGCCTACACTGAAATAGGATAGGCACTATATATTTGTCCCCTGGGAAATGTTGGAGAAGTCTCTCTTTTTATTTCAAAATAAAATCCTCTGCACCTTTCTTATTTGGAAATACACATACAGTACTCCCTCTGCAATAACTTCTAAGAGAATCAGGTATACTTTTTCTTATGCTGATCAGTTTTTCAGTTATTTCAGAGTTTACTTTTATAATTATTTAAGTCCTGATTTTATTTTATATAATTAGATTTTTTCAGTCTATTTAGCATTTTGGTTAGTATGAGTTATTTCTAACTTATCCAAAGATAACTTGTAAAGACACCTTACCCTAAACAGCAGTCAATTTAATCTATTAATTACACAAAATAAACTTAATTTTCTCATATGAATTCATATATTTTACTGTTGTTCACAAAAAAAAAGGAGTAGACCAATGAAAAAGGAAAAAAACCAAGATTATGGTTTTAGCCAGTATACAAATTCCTGATAATTAAATATCGTATGTGTTTATCAAATGAATATGAACTGTTGGGGGAAAAAAGCATGTTAACAAATTGATTTCCACTCTTTTTTTGCTTTTTCAATAAGCCATTTCATATTAATTAGATAAACCTCTGGAACAGGATTCCCATCATATAAACATATAAATAAATAATTTTTAAGCCAAGATATTACCGCATTAGCTATCCAAAGAAGAATATGAAACAATGATCTAAACACAAACATTATCCTGCTTAAATGAAGCATTTTATGATTCATTAAATTTACAGTTGGGCACTGAGGTAAAATCTTCTTCAGCAGTTTCATAAACGACTTAGATAACCGGATGCTTATCAGGGTTGCAGATGGCACAAAGCAAAGGAGGGATTACTGACACCTCAGAAGATAAGCTCAAAGCTGTAAGGATCTCAATGAATTTAAATATTGGATCCTAGCAAACAAAATGAAGTTCAATGATGAAAAATAGATGGTTCTGTACTTAGGTAGATGGACAAGCGCCATGCAGATTATAACGAACTCAGCAGTAGCATTTTTGTGAAAAGGATCTGGGCATCCTGGTAGATCACAGATTAAGTATGAGTGAGCAGCGGTCAAAAAAGTTAATACAATCTTGTGCTCCATCAATAGACATATAGTGCTGAAATCACAGGAAGTGATAGTTCCATACTACCATTGCACTCATCTAACTGCACCTGAAATACCCTTGCCTAATTCTGGTCATCACAATGCAAGAAGGATACTAAAGAACTGAAAAGAACATATCGGAGTAATAAAGATGATAAGGGCCTCGGAGGCTAAGTTTTACAAAGAATGATAAGAGGAACTGGGCATGTTTAATCTAAAGAAGAGAAGGCTATGGGGAAACATAACCGCCTCCTATTACTTGAAGGGTTAGCACAGGGAAGAAGGTGGGGATATATTTTCCAAATGTTGGAGTATCAGACAAAAAAACCAATGAATAGAAGCTTCAGGGAATGGTATCTAGACTCAAAATGAGGAGGAATTTCCTGACTAGTGACAGCTATTAAACCGTGGAACAACATATTTTCTGGAGTAATGGAGACATCATCAATTGAGGTTTTGAAGACTGGACAGCCATTTGTCTGGAATATTAAGAGGAATGGAAAACCTCCACACTACCATCCAATCCTATGATTTTATGTTTAATACATCTTACTAGGTCTGTTTAATTTAATTTTAAATATTTCTATCTGACATCCTTTTCTATTTACAAAATGAATAGGACATCAAAGACGCAGCTAGTTCCTTTTCACTAAGATCTAAAGCTCCATTCCTCGCATATTATGGATTTAACATGCTTGCATTGACAGAGTTTCAGTAAGATGAAATGGAGAAGAACAACTCCTGTATTTCTTTAAGAGAAGAAATAAATCATCTTTCCCATTGATTAATTCCTTGTTGACAAAGGGATTAGTACATTGAGTGGCAATTGGTGTTCTTTCTTCCCTGGTTTGTTGTTGCACATTCATTTTGTTATCTCCCATTGCTTTTATTACATGACAGCACAATTCAGCAGAATGCAATATGTACTTGACCCAAATATTATTCAGTGGAATCTGGATCATGCTGGGTAACTTGCTGGTTTTTACAGTAATATATGTGTTCAACCACAGCTTTTATTAGAAAATATTTTTGTTTACAAAGAAAGTACATCAATAGAACATGATACAAAGACATCTATGATAAATTGTCTATATCCATAAAGATGTGTTTGTTCCTGCTATACAACAAAAATAGTGGGAGATTAATGTTGGATGGAAGCCCAGAAGAAAAAGGCAACCAAAAGACCCTGGATGGGAAACGGAATTATTACACCATCAAAAACAAGGACAAGGCATTTGCTTATTAAAAATAAATAGATAAAGTTTGGAGGAAAACATATATATTCCTCCAAGGCCAGTGAAGCAATGAATTTGATAGGGCTTAAGTAAGTAGCTTATGATTTATTCAGTTACCTCTCTAAATTGCTTTCTATCAGAACCTCACATTTGAAATGAATATAGCTTAGAAATCCTTTTGAACCACCACACAAGTTCATAGCAACTTGAAATCTTGATGATCCTTGCTGTGTCTGTATGTTAAAAGCGTTTTTTATATGATGAGATGCCATCATGTAAATACATAAAAAATGTGTTCTTCTTTTTAGATAGCTATTATCACCAGCATTTAAATCATTGGTCTTAAAAAACAACAAATGTATGAATGGATAGAGTTTAAATCAGTGTTTAATTCAGGAGAGCAGTGCTGATTTTCATCATGAAGTCATCGGCAGTTCCAAAGTAGAACAGCTGTAAAGAGTTTAGCATAGGGTTGGGCAACTATGGCAACTTTACAACCTGTGAACTTCAGCTCCCAGAATTCCTGAGCCAGCATTCTGGTTTACCAGAAGAAGCCATGTTATATGAACAACAATTCTGTTTATTATTACTATGATTTCATTATTATTACTATTTCATTATAAATTGAAATAACAATGTCTACCACTACCATTACAAAGGTTATTGCTATTTCTTTGCACTATATCTTTTCATTTCGAACATCTTGTCCAATTGATAAGTAATTATAACAGAGTAATTTATGAAATTTTTAAGTCATAAATACACAGGATATAAGGATTAGAAGGGACCTTGGAGATTCCTGCCCAGTGTCGTAATCCATTACAATAGCATCCACAACAGATGGCCATCCAACTTTGGTTTCAACATGTCAGTGAAAAAAAAAAATCCTAATGGTTTTCTATTTCAATGTCAGAGAAAAAAATTCCTAATGGTGGGAACTGTTCAACAATAAGACAGACTGCCTCAGGAGAAGATGGACTGTCAATGAAGGAGAGTCCATTTTCTCCTGAGGCAGCCTGTTCGATTATTGAACAGTTCTCACCATTAAGATATTTTTTTTCTCTGATGTCCACCTGAAATCAACTTCATTTTAATTTAAACTCATTGTTTCTTTTCCTGCCTTATAAACAATGTTGACACATCTTCTCAATCTTGCACAGGACAGTTGCTGAGTTATTTGAAGACAGTGATCATCCGTCCCACAGTCTTGCCTAGGCTTAACAAAAAAGAAATCATCTATTATCATAGCTTTTTCCTCTAAGAGCCGAGGTGGCGCAGTGGTTAGAGTGCAGTACTGCAGGCTACTTCAGCTGACTGCTAGCTGCAGTTCGGCAGTTCAAATCTCACCGGCTCAAGGTTGACTCAGCCTTCCATCCTTCCGAGGTGGGCAAAATGAGGACCCAGATTGTTGGGGGCAATAGGCTGACTCTGTGAACCGCTTAGAGAGGGCTGTAAAGCACTGTAAAGCGGTATATAAGTCTAAGTGCTATTGCTATTGCTAATGTTTCCTCCTTCTCTTCTTGTTTTTTCTTCTCTGGACATAGTCCAGTTTGCCAATGTCCTTCCTAAAATACAGTGCCCAAAATTTGATGTAATGTTTAAGGTGTGGTCTGACTAATGCAGCATTCAGAAGATTTTTTTTCTTGATTCTGACAATATACTTCTGTAGATGTAATTTAGCAATGCATATGACTTTTTTGTAACTTCATCACACTGTTGGTTTATGTTCAGTTTGTGATTCATTCGTGACATTCTGATTCTTTTGCATGTACTGCTTCCCAGCATAGAATGGAAGAGAGAGAATTTGTGACATGTCCTTCATGAAATCCCTACCAATATTTCTCACACCAACACCAATATCTCTTTTGATCCTTTCAGGGGACACAGTAGGATGAGTAGGGAACTGGTGAAATTATTTCCCCTTTTCTGGTAGAGATTCTCATAGGCTATTCACTATCCACTAATAACCCCCAAAACCAGGAAAAACAAATTACCCATATCTGAATACTCAGGCCCTGATGGATTATGTGCCTACTTCTTTAAAAAGTTCTCAACCACCATAGCAGAACCTCTCAGCATAAACTATGAAATATCCTTCAGAACCAGCTCCTTGCCTAACTTATGGTCACTAGCCACAGTCATCCCCATCTTCAAAAAGGGTGACCCCAGCCTAGTTGAAAATTACAGACCAATCTCATTATGTTGCGTCACCTGCAAAGTCATGGAATCAGTCATAAACCAATCCATTACCCTCTACTTAGAGACAAACAACCTGCTCTCCAATAAACAGTTTGGCTTCAGAAAAAAATTGTCCTGCAACCTGCAACTCTTACACTGCAAAAACATGTGGACTTCACAACTTGACCAGGGTAAAGCAATAGACACAATTTATATAGACTTCTGTAAAGCTTTGATTCAGTGGTTCACGACAAACTACTTCTAAAACTAAAATCTTATGGCATTTCCAGTTTCCTGCATAAGTGGATAGCTGCGTTCCTATCAAACAGGCAACAAGTTGTCAAAATAGGAAACGCCCTAACAAACCGTGCACCTGTTAACAGTGGTGTCCCCCAAGGAAGCATTTTAGGACCTACACTTTTTATACTTTACATAAATGACCTTTGTGATCATATTACAAGCAACTGTGTTCTCTTCGCTGATGATGTAAAACTATTCAACACCACCGACAATACTGCTACCCTACAAAAAGACCTTGACTATATATCAGAATGGTCCAACAATTGGCAACTTCAAATCTCATCCAACAAATGCTCTGTTTTACACATTGGCAAAAAAAATCAGAACACAAAATACAAGCAGGGCGGATACGACCTCGTAGACGACCCTCACTCTGTCAAGGACCTTGGAGTACTCATCTTAAATGATCTAAGTGCCAGAGCCCACTGTAACAGCATTCCCAATATTGAACTGCAAACTAGGGCATACAAAACTTTTCCTAGACCAATCCTTGAATACAGCTCATCTGTCTGGAACCCGCACTGCATAACAGACATTAATACAATCAAGTGAGTCCAGAGATATTTCACGAGAAGAGTCCTCCAATCCTCTGCTCGCAACAAAATACCTTATACCACCAGACTTGAAATTTTAGGCTTAGACAACTTAGAACTCCGCCATCTACGATATGACCTAAGTGTAGCACATAAAATCATATCCTACAATGTCCTACCTGTCAATGAATACTTCAGCTTCAACCACAACAACACACGAGCTCACAATAGATACAAACTTAATGTAAACCGCTCCAAACTTGATTGCAAAAAATTGGACTTCAGCAACAGAGTGGTCAATGCCTGGAATACATTACCTGACTCTGTAGTTTCTTCCCCAAACCCCCAAATCTTTAACCTTAAACTGTCTACCATTGACCTCATCCCATTCCTAAGAGGTCTGTAAGGGGTGTGCATAAGCGCACCAGCGTGCCTACCGTCCCTGTCCTAAAGTCCCCATGTATTTGAAAAATATGTACTCGAAAAATATGTACTCAAAACTATGTTTGTACTTATATATTCATATTACGGATGTAGCTGATAGCAGTATGGGAAGGAAGCATTGGTTCAATGTGACTGCACAGAGTCACACAGGTATAATAAATAAATAAATAAATAAATAAATAAATAAATAAATAAATAACTAAATATTTTCATAGGTCATCCAATGGGTATACTTCCTTTGCTATGCAAACTGGTGTTTGTAGTAGGAACTGAATAGGTTGTGTGCTTATATGAAACAAAAATTGTAGGACCAGCTAGTGTTTTTGCAGCTGGTCATCTTGCAAATACCCAAAGACTTAACAGCTGCTATTGATGTTTCTCTTCTCTCTGAGCTGCTAAGGCCCTTCCAACCAGATAAGAACTTCTGTGATCGACTGTAAAGAGATGATCTTTGATAGGCTAGTTAGCTGGTGCTCTCTGATTGGCTGGTGGTTGGAATCTGCCCACTTGAACTCTGAACAGGAGGAGGACGGGAGGGGGACTTTGAGAGAGAGAGGTGGTCTCGAGGGCAGGAAATTGGAATCAGTGGGCAGAGGAGCAGAAGTACTAGTCCCAGAAATTTAGAGGGGGGAAAAGGAAGACGCAGTCCCTGGAGGAGGCTGTAAAATAAGGCAGGGAAAAAGGACTGAGAGGGAGAGACAGTATTGTTCTTAGGGAGAGACATTGCGGTCCTGAGGGAGAGAACTGCTGTGGCATTATGGGCTGTGGACTGCATTCCTGCTGCCATAAGACAGGTGACAATCCTAGTCAAAGGCGGAACTCAGAAATGGGTGCATTCCTGATCTGGCGCCAGTTTCCTGATTTGACTAAAGAGGACTATTAACTGAATGAAAACCTCACAAATCCCACAAGTTGTGTTTGGGTCAGGTGAGTGGTCATCTGAGGAGAAGGACAGAAGGACCCGATCATCAGTGCTCCTCCTTCTGGAGTGAGTGCTACACTTTAATACTAGATTCATTAGCATAGAATAGATTGTAATGCTATATAGCCTGCAAACCAATGCATCAATTTAAATAGCCCACTTTAAATATGTTGCTGAGTTATAATTTTTAATACGACAAAAGAGAAGAATATTAAATACATATAGAATAATCATATTAGCATATTAATTAAGATGATATTAATTATATTGAATTAATGTGATTTGCTTAGATTCTTTGTCATACCACTCAACTGCTGCCTATGGCTCAGAAAAGGCTGCACATCATAAACAATCATTATTTTACATTACATTCAGCAGGTTGATGGATTGCCTGATCTGTCACGTTTGTTATTCCTTTTTGCCATGTCAGAAGAAAAATAACTTTCTAAGAATTTTTATCTAAAGCTGATATACAGCTCCATAAAGTCTGCCCTGGCCTGTGAAATACACGAAGTCCGAACAACTTTGTTGCTGAACCAAAAAATAAGCTCTTTCAACATCTAACAATCCAATTTATACCTGTGAAAGTTCACATGCCTACTTCTTTGATTTGAATCTCTCGTGGGATTTTTGGAAGCAGAGCTACTCCACAGATTCCCTTCCCCTCTCTGCTTGATGTGCTAGACAGAGATCTTCAAGGAAGAGACAAAGCAGAAGCAGAGTGAAGAAAACTTCTTTTGCCCATATCATCTGGCACAGAAGTCAAGCCAAGGCATTTTTAAACAATTAAAAGTGAACTCTAAACAAATCTTAGGAGGCAGGAAATGTTGATTCAGCTCAAAATACAGGCCGGAGATGTGAACGTTTTCCAAAAAACCTAATTGGTTCAGAAAGGTTATTGAATACATCTCTGGAGTATGCTAATGGATGGCCTATGGAATTTAAGAGCCCATCAGTTTTTCATAGCAGGGTAACAGAGTAACAGAGTAACAGAGTTGGAAGGTACCTTGTAGGTCATCTAGTTGAAACACCCCCCCCGCTCAAGCAGGAGACCCTACATCATTTCCGACAAATGGCAGTCCAATCTGTTCTTGAAAGTCTCAAGTGTTAAATCCCATTTCTTCTGCTTTGGGATGCTCTCCAAAGCAGAAGAAATGGGATTTAATACTTGTTTGGACCACCTGTTATTAGATTATTTTCCAGATAATTTGCATAAATTGCAAGTACTAGAGATGTGACTGTCATGCTCACCCATGCCACCTATGCAGGAGCTTCTAATAAAGATTTGCTATTGCCATTTGTCTTTGTCAGGATCCTGCCTCCTTGGGTTACAATTTAGAGCAATTCCGCCACTATTGTACCAGATGAAACGTGAACTTTGTTCCATTAAGAGGTATCAAGGGATAATTATTTCAATCCCCTAAGGTGAAAAAATTATGAGGGAAAGATGAAAACTACAAGAGGCATATATGAAAGGCTATGAGATAATCTTTCACATTCTAGAATCAGGGGTGTCAAACTTGCGTCGTCATGGCATCGTCACGTGACGTATCACAACTTTTTCCCCTTCGCTAAACCAGGCGTGGGTGTGGCCAGCATGTGACGAATCCGGCCTACGGGCCGTGAGTTTGACATCCCTGTTCTAACTGGACTCCCTAATAACAGTCAGGTGAGGAGAGGGGAACTTAACAGCTATCACAATGAAGGGAGTATTTGATCCAACTGACAGCTCTAGAACAGCGTCCCCCTTTTGGGTACCAGAGACCGATTCTGTGGAGAGACGTTATTCCGTGGATCGGTGGGGGTGTGGTTTTGTGTGCTGCCTGCATCCCGTGGATGGGGCTTTGCTTCTTTGCGTGGACCGGTTTCTGGCATGTCACGGACCAGTGCTGGTTCACGGACTGTGGGTTGGAGACCCCTGCTCTAGAAGGGAGAGCAAATTTGGCCACCCCCAGAGGCACCCTTGGTGAGTCTTCTCTATTTTTCCCTCTCCATGGCATCTTACAATTTAAGCCAGAATGTCCTGACTTCTTAAAGTGCCAGCTGCAGAAATGGTAAAGTAGGAAAATCTCCATGTTATCAAATTGTCCTCTCAAGTCATCACCTGTTTCAATCTTTGGAGTGGGAACAAGGAACTCGCTGCAAGGAAACTTCATTTTTGCCAGAGTCCTAGGCTCATGCAAATATTCATTCACTGCTTTGTCTCTGCTGGATCACAATCCGAGTTCCAAAGGACAACCATTTCCCACGTGGTATCTTAACCTCTTTAGAAATGCAACCATTTGATTGGCTTGAGACTTTCCCATCATAGGACTGTAGATGGAATTGGTACTCCACAAAGAGCATGTCCAGATGCTCCGTTATAGTACAGAGAATATTAAATGGAAACATGGAAAATAAGTTTTATTTTATTTATAAAAAGGAAATCATAGAAAAACAACACTTGTCATTTCTTTCAACTTGCCATTCAATTTCAAGCTTGATTGATTTTGAAATCTTAAATTTAGGCAATGCATTTGATGGACATTGCATTGCCAAGAAATAGCAAGGAACATTTATTCAATATAGGAACTGAATAAGATACAGCCTGTCAATAGCAAAGACAGGATGAAGCATTTTCCATGTTTCCATATTTAGCATCATAAAATATAAAATGCCCAGAGGAACACTAAGCTATACATTTATAAAATATATATATTCTGTATGTTGTAATGTTTTAGCATTTCAGTAGGGATAAATCTAGAAGATAAATTGCTTAATAACCATGGAACTCAAAAGTGGGAACGATATATCAACAATAGGTCCATAAAAAATGAGCCATCACTAAATATGGTGAAATTATTTTCCTTAGTTGGGAATCCGTTTTTCATTTCAGGTGATCATCAATGTTAGCAGTACAATACAATTTGGGAAATGATTGCAACAGTGGTGGGTTCCTACCAGTTCGGACCGGTTTGCTAGAACCGTTAGGGGAAATTTGGCCTGGGTCGCCAAACCGCTAGCGACCTCTGGCTGGCCACGCCCCCAAACCAGTTGCCTGGTCGCCGCTCACTCCCTTGCCCTGCCTGCCCTCTCGCCCCACCCACTCACCCACCCCGCCCACTCACTCACTCACTCACTCCTCACCGCCTAAACTGCCTTCCCAGTTCCCACATGGTGCCTGCCCTGCGCCCCAACTGAGCTGCCTCCTCCTGCCTACAGGTAAGTCACGGTCGCACTAGCCCCCTGCCCCATCCCCGTAGAGTGCTGTGGTCCACCCACCATCCCCACCAAGCTCGCATGGCTCGCTAAGCTGCCAAGGACCGGACCAGCTCCATTC
>QLTV01002447.1:2554391-2566158 GCA_003457575.1 Thermophis baileyi
TGGGGGGGCAATTTCCACTACCAGTTCAGGCGAACTGGTCCGAACCGGCTGAATACCACCTCTGGAGCAGCGTAGTAGATTGTTCAGTATATTCAAGAAGAACTGATGGCAGGTGGACCAAGGCAGTCATAGAATGGATCCCACTTGGTAAAAAGCATCCACAAAAGAGGCCTAAAACAAGATGGATCAACGACATCAAGTATTGCGGGCCCAATTGGCAAAATAAAGCTCAGGAACCAGGGATGGGTTCCACTTACCTTCCCTACCGGTTCGCATCGCGACAGAAGTGCGCGTTTTGCACCTTCAATGTGCGCCTACGTCACATTGGGGAAATGACCCTCTGCACATCCGCAGAAGCCTCTGCGCATGTGCAGAGGGTTCTTTGCCAACCACGGCGACTGGAGAACCGGTTCAGGGGCGTGGACAGTGAGCCATCGCTGCCGGTTCGCCGAGCGGGTGTAAATTTCTGCCACCGGTATGGAAGAACCGGTCCAAACCGGTAGTAACCCACCACTGTCAGGACCATATTGATTGGAAACATGCAGAAGAGACCATCATCATGCAGTGGATAGACAATGGCTAAAATGATAATGATGATGATTCAAGTGAACTAGTACTCCCTTTAAATATTATGTTTTTTTGTTTTTGTTTTGCTATACAGGTAGTGTTCAACTTACGACCACAATTGAGCCCAAAATTTATGTTGCTAACCGAGACAGTTGTTAAGTGAATTTTGCCCCATTGTACAACCTTTCTTGCCACAGTTGTTAAGTGAATCACTGCACTTGTTAAGTTAGTAATACAGTTGTTAAGTGAATCCAGTTTCCCATTAACTTTGCTTGTCAGAAGGTCGCAAATGGTGATCACATGCAACTGTCATAAATATGAATCAGTTGCCAAGCATTTGAATTTTGATCACATGCCCATGGGGATGCTGCAATGGTCATAAATGTGAAAAATGGTCATAAGCCACTTTTTTTCAGTGCCGTTGTAAATTCTGAAAGGTCACTAAATGAATTGTTGTAAGTCAAGGACTACCTGTGTGTAAAGTGGAATGTTATGTTGAGCAGTTTGTCTATTTGTAGCATACAAAACAAAACAAAATTCTGTTAACTATAACTGGAGGCATATGAATTTACAACAGTGTTTTCCAATTAATTTTGCTAATGCTGTTGAAGCTGTCAATGCAAACCCTGTTAGTATACAGTTAGTTTTTGCTCAGGTTTTCAAGATGCATGTATTCTGTGCAAGTGTTCTGACCTAGGCTTCCTGAGAAATCATAAAACACAAACGTAGTCCCAAAAAACCTCTTTTTATTTCAACGGCTGTAAATTATGTTCATTCACAGCCGTAATAAGTCTCAAACAGTGTTAATTAGTCTGACAGAAGTCTGCCACAGTCTTTCGGAAGAAGGCTGATAAGCACCAACCTTTATCTCTCTTGACACACTGCCAAAGACCTAGTTGGCAAGTAACTTTGCAAGGCCAAACAGAGCACGGAGTCAGAACGGAGCTGCTGAGTTACACCGACCAGAATTGAACCGAGTTGCTTCCTGCAACAAGCACATCCATTTGCTCCACTTTTATATCCTATGGGAGGGGCTCTGCGCATGCGCGCATTGGGAACAGGCTCCCCTTGTTCCTCTGCCTCGCTCATGTCAGCCTCTGGAAGCTCTGGAGTCAGCACAGACCTCCCAGATGGCCCGGACTGGATCTCTGCCTCTGACACTGAGTCTTCTCCAGACTCCAGGACTGGCCCATGTTCCTCCCCAGCCTCCTCGCTGTCCGACTCTGCTGCCAGCTCCGCAGGCCGCTGGTGGACCACAACAGCAAGTTTTTTTTTGTTTTTTGTTTTTGCCTTGCTGATATGAATGATTAATGGGGCATTTGAAAATGCAAAGTCTTTATGTTCTTTGGGGCTGGTCTGTTGACATTTGTGGTACCTTAATACCCAATTGCACTTCCAGAGTACCCTTTTAAATGCCAAAATTGAAAATGTCACTTGGGTTTTTTGTTGAGTTTTTGTTTATTTCTCTTGCCCTGCACTGCTCATCTGTTTAACTGTTCTTGACTCAGCTCTACCTACCCTGTGTGTGTGTGTGTGTGTGTGTGTGTGTGTGTGTGTGTGTGTGTGTGTGTGTGTGAGACTCTTCTTCCTGATTAACATTTTCCAGAAAGAATTTCTGATTTTACTATAGAGGTAAATGGCTGGCTAGATAGCTAGATAGCTAGATAGACAGACAGACAGATAGATCGTGTCTCCATTTATATATGTAAAATTTGTAAATAATAGGTTGAAAAGTATTAATATTAAAAAAACCAAGAAGTAATAAGAATGGAAAGTCCATGTACAGCCTATTAAATTTATGTCTACGTGTGGCTTAGCTTCTATTATCTCTAGGCTGACATGCTAAGGATAACGATCAGAGAGGTTATCTCTCTTTTCTCAGTAAAGAGACCACTCCAGGGTTTGAAAGGTTCTCTGTTGAGAAAAAGGTGGGCTTTTTATTATAAATATCTTTATAATAAGACATTATGCAAGTTAATGATTAATTAATTTGTGTTACTGCTTTTCCCCCCATCCCAAGGCTTTGTGGTGCCTTCTGCACTAGGTTGGCTAGTAGCAATTAGCATGGATTGGCATTCTACCTACTCTTGTGTCCCTGGGATGCAAAACAAAGGAATAAATAAAGGAAAATTTATTATGTGCTCCCATTGTTTTCTATTGAAATACAATAGAATTGGAATAATCAAAATGTTTTTCTCAAACTCAATGGAATCAACCAGATGGGGCTTGCTCCCAGATACAGTAGAACCTCTGGTCACGAACGCTTCTGACCACGACCAAATCGGGTTACGACCAAAAAATTCACAATTTTTTTTTCCATGGCCGATTTCCCCTTCCGTGCCATTTTTTTTTTGTAAGCACCAAATTTCCAAAATTAGGTTTGGGTCACGACCAAATCGGGTTGCGAACAAAGTTATGGAATGAATTATGGTTGTGACTAGAGGTTCTACTGTAAGTGCAAGGCAATTTAAAAACAGAAATTTTAAAAACTATTGCATTTGGAATTAGTATACCAGGCAACATATTCTTTTAGGCATCTAACCTTTTTTAAATGACATGCAAAATCATTGTGTGTCACCCCTATTTGCCTGAACTTTTATTGTGACTTTTCTTGAGAAGAGATAAAAAAATCTGCCTCAAAAGATTGTTTTCTCTATTACTATCTTCCAAGTCACATTCACTGAACTGGATGGCCTCTCCCAAATCCCAGTATAGATTGTTGTGGTTGGCTGAATGAACGAATAGGTTTCAAATATTCTAGAACATTCTTGTCATTTCATCTGCTGCATTGCTTGATGCTGTCAGGACCAGATTCTGGAGTTGGAGGCCCAGTTTCAGACGGAGCCCCCCACAAGTAAGCGAGTCAGTTCTGAAATTAATATATCTTGCAGCCAGAAGCAGAGGCCATCAGTCCTTTAAAGAAGCTGATAACATTTAGCTAAGCTATTAATACATTGTCTTAAAAAAAGAAGAAAAGAAACACAGGAGCTTGACCCAAAATCCTCAGGAAAAATAAAATAAAATAAAATCAATAGTGTTTCATTTCCAGCATTGTCAGCTGCTTTCTAAGCTATGAGGTGCAATAGGTAATTCACAGAGAGCCTGGCACATTCATACTGACCCTTTATTCCTCAGCAGGGCCTCATGCTGAAATCACTTCATCTGTTCTTAAATGGTTGCAAAGGAGGGGGGGGGATGAGTGGAAGTGAGAAATCCCAGGGTGCAGCAGACTTTCAAACAGTTGCATCTGTGTGATATTTCTGGCCACAGGCCTTTATTTTCTTCCCCCACTGAGGTAACTAAATCTCCTTGATGCTCACCATGCCACAGGACAGATTATTCTGCATTAGACTTAATCTTTCGGTGCTCTGTGTGTGTCTGAACCTTGGAGAGAAAACTACAGGGCAACGTGAATGCTTTTCAACAAGCTTGCTGTAAAGCGTGATTTAAATATTAGTATAACTCAAAGTGTTGGTTGGATTTGCAATCTTTTCCCTATTCTCTCTGACCTGGGCCAGCTTTTTTCTTAACCGTGACATGACTAAAACTATCCTTCCTACCTCTTGCAGCTGAACATCTGAATAATAAAAAACAGCCTCTGACTTTGTTTTTTACCCATGGTCTCATCCATATTTATTCATGATCCCCCCCCCTTTAACAAATCCCAGCTTCTCCTACTCTCTTGTGCTCCTCCTGCCGAAGAAAACAAAAATAAATCAATTTTAGTTGTTAACATTTTAAAATTGGGTAGTCTTAAACACAGAGAACCAATTGAACATGGTGTGAAAAAGACAAAACAAAGGCAAGTTTGTATTTATAACACATTTCTATAAAAGGAGTAAGAGGTTGTTGTTGGGATTATTTTTTTTTGTTTGTTTCAAATCTAAATATCCAGCAGATGATATTCAATATACGCATTTGTTTTCAGAAGCATCCAGCTGTTTGCATTTTTTGACTGATGACTGGCTGAAAAGCTGATTCAGAGAGCATTTGCTGAAGGGTGAAAATTGCTTCAAGTTGACTCAGCGTGTGTCCATTTTTAGGGCAAAAATTATGGAAATAATCTTGGAACCATTGGGGTAGAAGCAGTTGAGGGTGGGCAGGCTGGCTGGCAATCTGCAAGGGAACTTGGCCTGTAAGTGTTTTCCTGATCCACTTCAGCAACCTTTTTCCTTGGAATTCCAAACAAACAGGCCTTGTGTCTGAAAGGGAACTGAATTCTTAGGAATGGCTATAAACTTATTTTTTTCAGCACCATCATAACTTCAAACAGTCACTGAATGAGTGACCAGTAAGCAAAGACTACTGGTATACAAATCAACATGCAATTGTGTCTTCTTTTTTGGACTTCAAGTTCTGATAGAAAATTACTGTATGATCTGATGCATTCTAGGTTATGCAATATCCTAAGTCAGAGTTCCCCAACCTTTCTGGCTTTGTGGACCGGTGGGAGAGGGGGCGCGGTGGGAGGGAAGAGGGGATTGTTCTGTATGTGTGGTGAGCAAGCATGCACACAGCTCCAGTTGTGCTCCGGGAAATGGAGCGTGCATGCACGCGTTCCCCTGCCACTTCCGCAGCCCGGTTCCGAAAGGCTCAAGGCCCGGTAGTGGGCTGCGGCCTGGGAATTTGGGACCCCTGTCCTAAGTCATTCTCCTTCCTCTTTGATTGCTTCTCTATTAGCAAAATAGCAATGTGGGTTCTTGAACCCAATATGAGCATTAACCTTCTCTTGTGAGAGATAAATATAGGGAAAGTGTGTGCATTCTAAACATTTCAAGTGTCAACATCTAGCTCGAGAATCCAAATAAAATTCCAGGTTCATTCCGTTTCTGAAAATCTTAGAGTGTATTGAATACACTGCATGGTAATGTCAAAGAAAAACTAACTCTGAGATTCCCAGACACCAATTCATAGACTTAAACAATAATTTCCCCAGCCAAACCCCCAACCTATCACGTAGTCCATGTAAACAAGTTCACTTTGTTATGGGAACCGTCTGCTTCAACCACACCTGCTACAATGTCCTTGAAAAGGTTTCAGGCTCTCACAGTCTTCAGAGGAATTGTTGAGGTTTCGTTTCTCCATCTAACCCATTCTAAAGCAACACCTCCCCATCCTTCCTCTAATGGCAAGTTGAAAAGAAGAGGTACGTAGCTACCGAAGTTTCATACCTGACACTGAGTTTGGAGGGAATTATGGATAGTACTTCTGTTAACTTGTAAATGGATTGCAGCCTCTGCTTTATTAGGGCTGTCATTTCATAAGAATTCTCATTTACTTGGAGAGCCCTATTTATGCTCAAGTCACTGTGAAAGAGGGTCCTTTCAGATGGATGCATTACATTCTAAGCCCAAGCAAATAAACCCATCGTACATTATTGCTTAGAAGAGTGTGTCATATTGAGGAATCACTGCATGAGTGAGTAGTAATTTCAGGTAGAATTTTCCACATCATAACTTATGTTCTTATCTTATGGAGACTTCGGGTCTTCCACTGACCAACCAGTTCAAAATATCCCAGTCCCTCACATGTCTAATGAAAGATTACAACCCTAATGGTTTTATGAAATCATAGAAAGTACCCAGAGGGAAAATACAGGAGCCACTTTGATTCAAATACTGTCAGGATCATCCATTACACCGATATGTCAGTGGTTCACTCGTCTCTTGAATTATTGTAGAAGATTTCATTGTGTTCATAATTGGGTCATCATGATGAAAACACTTTTTCATGCACAAGGCTGTTACAGCTGGCACAAAATCAAATATTTAGTTACCTAGCCACCATTATAGACACATTGGATATTTATGATGCAATGAAATATTTAGCCAGCACGTTGAAACATTTACTCCCTTGCATTAGAATTTTTTTTTAAAAAAATGATGTAAATGCACCTCTGACACAGAAAATGTGTATTTTATTTAAATGTATGTGCCCTGAAATATTCATACAATTCCACAAACACTTTGCATTTTGGGGGCAAGCTTCTAGATATTCCGCATAAAAAGGCAGTTCCTAGGTGGAGGGGTACCCAACCTTATCTTAAATAGTCTGTCACCCACTGAGCTGACTCATCTGATCAGGCATCTCTCCTCCTAACTTCACCCCTCTAGAGGATTTTGTCTCTCTCAGGTCACTAAAGAGCGACAGCTGCAGGGATCTGATAAATTGTTTTGTTCACAAGCACAGCTAGGGTTTGGCTAAGCTTCTGCACATAAAAGGAGCAGATTTTGGTGCATATTCATAAAGGGAAAACAGAGAATGGGGGCTTTCTGATATTGCTTATTCACATTCACAGGCCAGTGTGAGGTCTGGGGTGATCTTGGTGATTACTCTTGTTTCGGTTTTATAACATATCCTTTGCATGTCTATAAGGTTGCCTTTTAGAGATTAAAAAAAAAGGCATCACATTTATATGGAGATATAAATATAAAAGGAATCTCTAAATCCTGCTTTGCCCACTCGGTTGTCTGTTGATAGGATGTTGGCAGGGGAAAAACAGCAGGTCATAAAATCAAAATAAAAAGACTCATAAAAAAAAGGGCCACACAAATGACACCGTGATCTAAACATCGACCCCAGTGCATTTGCATCTGACCCAATGCTACCACCACACAAGCAGTCCTTGACTTACATTCATTTGTTTAGTGACCATTCAAAGTTACAATGGCACTTTAAAAAGTGACTTGCGACCATTTTTCACACTGGCGACGGTTGCAGCATCCCCATGATCACATGATCAAAATTTGGACACTTGGGAACTGGCATGTATTTATGACGGTTGCAGTGTCCCGGGATATTGTGAACACCTTTTGCGACCTTCTGACAAGCAAAGATTCATTTAAAAACCGGGTTACTTACTTAACAACTGCAGTGATTCACTTAATAACTGTGGCAAGAGATGGAGCAAAAATCACTTAACAACTGTCTTGCTTAGCAATGGAAATTTTGGGCTCAATTTTGGTTGTAAATAGAGGACTACCTGTACTTATTTGACTGGAACAAAACTTAAAATCAGTAACTCTAGAAGTAGCATTCCTGCATTCAGCATTTATGGAATTGATTGGTATAGAATTTTTATTCCTCTGGTTGATTGTTTAAAGGCACCCTTGCAGAAACAAAAGCAAATTCTTATAAAAATGAAGAGAAATTCTCAAATAGTTATAGGGCTACCATAATGCTAGGAAATCCAGGCATGGTGTGAAAGCCTCAGTAATAAATCATAAATACAAAAACGAATAGCTCGAAGTCTCATAGTTACAAATCCAATGGAACTGACTCTTAACACCTCATGACCTATTAACCGTTCTTAATTTTGATCACTTTAAAATTATTCCTAAAGGATCAGTCAAATTACTATCCTGTTTACTACAGTGAACAGTAAAAAAAATGTAGACATTTGTGGAGTTGCTTAAGTCACACCAACATTTTTGAAAGCTTCTTGGGGAAGAAGAACGCAGAACAATTCCTTTTTTAAAATGTCACCACGATTCAACAAAGCATGGGTATCTTTATGCTATTCGTGTGATTTTCGCACCCTGCCTGAAAAATAGGAAAATGATCATGGAAGGAGTCCCTACTGCTGTCTTTTATTGAAGTAATTTGAGAAAAGCTGTAAATCTAGCCGTGCCTTTGTTCCTGTGCTGGAATTTTCAATTTGTAATGCCTGCTGAAATTACACTTGGAGATTTAGAGACCACTTTGTGCAGCTCCCTCCTTGTTGCTAGATTTGCAAAGTTTGAAGATCATCAGAAAGCATTCTACAGGGATCTTGATGCTGGATTGACCCACTGCTGAGTTGAAGTATTAACCTCAAGTCAGTAGCCTGCTTGCTTTAGCTGGCCAGCTGAAATGACTTTTACACCTTGGGTGACCCTGCTGGGAATCTGTACTCTTGGCATATACTCCCAGCATTCTTTCCTCATCCTTCCCAGGACACCTCTTTCCATGAAGAGGCAACACAGCAGGACTTGCAGGGGAAACTATATAGAATAGAATAGAATAGAATTTTTTATTGGCCAAGTGTGATTGGACACACAAGGAATTTGTCTTGGTGCATATGCTCTCAGTGTACATAAAAGAAAAGATACGTTCGTCAAGAATCATAAGGTACAATCATAGGGTACAAATAAGCAATCAAATCATATTAGGAACCAGTCAATGTAAATCATAAGGATACAAGCAACAAAGTTACAGTCATACAGTCATTAGTGGGAGGAGATGGGTGATGGGAACGATGAGAAGATTAATAGTAGTGCAGACTTAGTAAATAGTTTGACAGTGTTGAGGGAATTATTTGTTTAGCAGAGTGATGGCGTTCGGGGAAAAACAGTTCTTGTGTCTAGCTGTCTTGGTGTGCGTCGTTTTGTCTATGGCGTCGTTTTGAGGGTAGGAATTGAAACAGTTTGTGTCCAGGATGTGAGGGGTCTGTAAATATTTTCACAGCCCTCTTTTTGACTCGTGCAGTATACAGGTCCTCAATGGAAGGCAGGTTGGTAGCAATTATTTTTTCTGCAGTTCTAATTATCCTCTGAAGTCTGTGTCTGTCTTGTTGGGTTGCAGAATCAAACCAGACAGTTGTAGAGGTGCAGATGACAGACTCAATAATTCCTCTGTACTGATATGAAAAATGATGTCCCCATTGGGGATCTCTATTCTGCCAGAATTACCTCTCTGTCCTCAGTCTCTGCTGGGGTACAGAACAGAAATAATGGCCTTGACGGAAAGAGGGAAAACCCATTACCATGACAATGGACAAATAAACATGGCAGAAAAGATAACTTACCTTAGGCATGTTTGTGTTGCAGTTGGGTGTAAGTAGAAGGATGAGGCCCATCGAAAGACAAGGATAAAGAAACAAGGGGATTTTGCATGGGTCTGCTGTAGCAAATAGGCAGTGGCAGATTTGTGGTTTTGGGCTGTTTTAAGATTTGCTTGAGGGCACCTAAATTTGCTTCCAGAAATCTTGCCGTATTTGCTCATTTCTGATTCAGTTTTTTGATTGCTTGATTGGAATAGGAGGAGATAGAGATTAGATGTCTGTGTTGGCCATTCATACGGCCTTGAAACCTGGTTTTGTGAGCCATGGGCATGGGTTAGAGCTCATGTCTTGGTTGTATGGATGATAGCTTAGTCTTAGATCATGCCTAACTGCTATATGTTTTTATTTCGGTTTATATAATATATATATGAGGGGGATTTTATTTTTATTGAAAGGCACCTAGAAGTGGGATTGGCAGCTATATAAACCGAGTAAATAAATAAGATATAAATAACAATAAATACAAATAAGAGAGCCAGTTTTGCCTAGTGGTTAAAGCTCCAGGCTAGAAATACGAAAACAATGAGTTCTGGTTCCACGTTAGACATGAAAAATTGGCAGGGTGACTTTAGACCAGTCACTTTCTCTCAGCCCAACTCACCCCACAGGGTTGTTATTATCAGGAAAATAGAAGGAGGAAGGAATAGTAGATATTCAGAGGCACCCTATAGGGGAGATGGGAGGCATAAAAATTTAATAAATAAATAATAAAATAATATGTTTATCACTTTGAGTTATTTATAAAAAATAATACAGGCAGGGTTTTAAAAAATATATATTTAAAAAAAATTATGGGAATTTTTAAAAATGTCCAGAAGAAGCTAGTGGCAAACTACTTCTATGTTTAATGTATAATGTATAAATGCCTATGTAGCCTAAGTATAAATGCCTAAGAGCCGAGGTGGCGCAGTGGTTAGAGTGCAGCACTGCAGGCTACTTCAGCTGACTGCTAGCTGCAGTTTGGCGGTTCAAATCTCACCGGCTCAAGGTTGACTCAGCCTTCCATCCTTCCGAGGTGGGTAAAATGAGGACCCAGATTGTTGGGGGCAATATGCTGACTCTGTGAACCGCTTAGAGAGAGCTGTAAAGCACTGTAAAGCGGTATATAAGTCTAAGTGCTATTGCTATTGCTATAGTGTATATGTGTAGACATTTCCATGTAGTCAAACTTGACTGGAGGAAGGCCTCATCTTTTTTCCAGAGTTATACTCAGAAGAATTTTGAAGCCAAATCTTTGAATATTTTATTAACTGGTTACTTTTTAAAATAGTTTCTTATCAAGTTATGTAAGCAAAGCCACATCTATAGCCCTCTGAGGTTACCATTTCTTAAACAATTGCTTCAATTGAAATGCAACAATTGAAAATACAACTAAAAATGCCATTTCAGGTGCCATTGAATCAGTGGTGGTTTGCTCCCGGTTCGGACCGGTTCTTAGAACCGGTAGCGGCGGGAGGCTCCGCCCACCCACCCGGGATGCTTCTGCGCATGCACGAACCAGTAGTAAAGGGTTTTAGAACCCACTACTGCATTGAATGGATTAGAATAAAGAACAAAAAGCATCATATATTTTATATTTATTTGTATCATATTAAATCTAGATTAAAGTTCTGAACCAGCACGTAATTGAATGATGCTTGCTTGCAGCATATAATTTGAAGTTCAGGAAAGTGTTTGTCTTAATATATGTTATGAAATATACAGTATTTTTCACTATGCAATAGATAGCATTAGGTTTTTGGCTTTAAGGAGTCATCATTTTATATTTTTCTATGGGTGTTTTAGGACTTAATGGTTAAATCTTTGCAAATGAAAGGAAAGCAGATGTTTTCCTTTGATAACTCCATTCCACTGGGCAAAATATATATTGTTAGACAACTGCAGGCCTACAAGGATTGTAAAGACAATTATATCAGTCAATATACTAATTACATGCTTTAGGACTAATAATGCATGGATTAGTGTAAATCTAGTTAATTCATTGTTCATATTATGCTTTCGATACCATTGACCATGGTATCTTTCTGGGACAACTAAGGGAGTTGGGAGTGGGAGGCACTGTGTTACGGTGGTTCTCCTCCTATCTCTCTGGTCGGTCACAGTCGGTGTTGGCAGGACAGAGGTCGACCCCTAGACGCCTGGTTTGCGGGGTGCCTCAGGGCTCGGTCCTCTCTCCCCTCTTATTTAACATCTACATGAAACCGCTGGGTGAGATCATCCGATGATGCAATATGCTGATGATACCCAGTTGTATATCTCCACCCCGCTTCAGTTCAGTGAAGCGGTGGATGTGCTGTGCCGGTGCCTGGAGGCTGTGAGGGTCTGGATGGGAGTTAACAGGCTCAGACTTAACCCAGACAAGACCGAGTGGCTATGGGT
>QLTV01002447.1:2569739-2619750 GCA_003457575.1 Thermophis baileyi
AGGGTCAGATCTGGTCCCCCATCTGCTTCTGGTAGTACACTCAGCAGAGGGGGCTCCATTTCCCTCCCCCGGCTCCCCCATTCTCACCAACACAACCAATCAGACGTACTCTTCCATTCACAGTCAAACCAGACAACCCACCACATTCACACACAAAACATGGCTAAAATTGCTAAAAACTGGCCAACAAAAAAGAAAATTGCATTGTAAATGCAACCCTAGGTTTCTTGTTGTAAATGCAACCCAAGATGGTTTAAAAGGGTAGTCTATAGGGAAATAAATTGTCAGAAAGAAAACACCACTTTGATATGGGCTGTCGTTACTAACACAACCAATCAGACAGATTCTTCCATTCATAATCAAACCAGACAACCCACTACATTCACACATAAAACATGGCTAAAAACTGGCCAACAAAAAAGAAAATTGCATTGTAAATGCAACCCTAGGTTTCTTGTTGTAAATGCAACCCAAGATGGTTTAAAAGGGTAGTCTATAGGGAAATAAATTGTCAGAAAGAAAACACCACTTTGATATGGGCTGTCGTTAAGACCCATGAATGTAACTTGCCCATAAAACATCTCATATCCAGCAGGGCCTGCAGAACACTGAGCTGGTGGGACACAAACAAAGTCACCAAAATCCTTGTTAATGTTTGTTTGTGCCTTCACCTCAGTCTTGACTCCTAGAAACTGCCTGGACAAGTATCCCTGCAGTTTTCTTGGCAAGATTTTCAGAAATTGTTTGCCATTGCCTTCTTCTTCCTAATGTAAGAGAGAGCAACTGGCCCAAGATACCCAACTAGCTTCAAACCTAAGGCAGGACTAGAACTCATGGACTTCCTATTTCTAGCCTGATGTCTTAATCACTGCACCAAACTGGCTCTCACTTTTAGACTGATTACCATATTTTTTGGAGTATAAGACGCACCGGAGTATAAGACGCACCTTAGTTTTTGGGGAGGAAAATAAGAAAAAAGCTGATTGGTGGGTGGATGGTGATCTCGGAATACCCCCAATCAGCTGTTCTCAAGAGGTGAATTTTAGCAACAGGTTCGTTGGTTGTGAGCTCTGTGCCTTGTTTTTTTTTCTGCCTCTTAAACCTCCGTTTGAGAGGCTTTTTTTCTGAAGCTCTGTTTGAGAGGCTTTTTTCTGAAGCTCCGTTAGGTTTTTTTCTGAAGTTCCGTTTGTGAGGCTTTTTTCTGAAGTTCCGTTTGAGAGGCTTTTTTCTGAAGCTCCGTTTGAGAAGCTTTTTTTCTGAAGTTCCGTTTGAGAGGCTTTTTTTCTGAAGTTCCGTTTGAGAGGCTTTTTTTCTGAAGCTCTGTTTCAGAGGCTTTTTTCAGCCTCTGAAACCTCCGTTTGAGAGGCTGGGCGGGGCTACATTCAGAGTATAAGACGCACCCAGATTTTCACCCTCTTTTTGGGGGGAAAAAGGTGCGTCTTATACTCCGAAAAATACGGTACTTGTACAAGGTGAAATAAGAAATCAAAATACAGCCTTCATGTGAGACTATTTGTGCCACTGAGAAACTGTCTCCCAGTTTCTAGCCTGGTTCCTTTTACCTTTATACCAATGGGGTTCTTATTGCTGCCCAGCCAATAATATCATTCCCTTGAAAGAATGATAAATGATTAGCAAGAACAGATGAAAATACATTTGTCCATCCAGTTACTAGGAGAAAACCCAGCGTGATGGTACCTAACTAGTTTCCCCAACCTAAGACCTCAAGATGCGTAGAATCTACAGTTCCCAACGCAACTTCCACCCATTTTGAGAAATCCAAATTTGGGAGCAGGGTATTCTAAACTTTAGTTGAAAAAAAAAGTTCAAGTTGAATCCCTCCACATTTGGACATCTGCGGTGGGGGATAAGGTGGCAGATAATGCCATGTGCATGATGATATCACCACATATTACCCCAACTTGTTTATCTCCTGGCATCAAATATTGTGAGATAAGTGTGTGGCTGCAGCATTTGGCCAATGCTGTTATTGCATGTGTTTCATCATTTTGGCATCATCACTGTTGGTTACAGATGTCACTGCCTTCACATTTCCAAGGGCTTTTTATCTGCTTCTTTCGCAGAATATTTTGTTTTTCCTTTTAAGTATGCCAGACTATACCGTGTTGTAACCATTCTGAGTCTGATTGGAACTGAAACAGTTTGTAGCAACAAAGCGTGCAATTTTGTGCGTTGGAAAACAAAATAGCTTCCTGAAGGAGAGAAATGGAGGAAAATCACTCCTTGGGGAGTGGAGTTTGTTTTGCTTTGGTGAAAAAATCTCCCTGATTTTGAGCACAGTTTCAGCTGAAGGTTACATTAACATTACACAGGCAGAGATTCATCTAATTAACAAATTATCAGTTTGTGGAGTTCGTCGTGCATGCAGCAACATGCACACAAAGCAGTTCTTTGTGATCCAGCAGCTGTCCCCTTCTCAGTTCACGGCTCCATTAATCATGTGCTCGGCATGTTACTGTCTAAATTGCAGTGCCATTGGAGACAGAGGCAAACACTGCAGAAGGAATGTTGCTTCCTCCAGGAATGGACTTTTATTTTATTTATTTTATTTATTTGTTTGTCAAACATGTACAAGATAGCAGGTATAGGTATAAACATAAACATAATCAAAGTGAATACAGATAGATGAGGACAATAGGACAGTAGGACAGGGACGGTAGGCACGCTGGTGCGCTTATGCACGCCCCTTACAGACCTCTTAGGAATGGGGTGAGTTCGACAGTAGACAGTCTAAGGTTAAAGTTTTTTGGGTTTGGGGAAGAAACCACAGTCAGGTAGTGAATTCCAGGCATTGATCACTCTGTTGCTGAAGTCATGTTTTCTGCAGTCGAGTTTGGAGCGGTTTACTGTGAGTTTGTATCTATTGTTGGCCGTGTATTATTGCGGTTGAGACTGAAGTAGTAATTGACAGGTAGGACGTTGTAGCAGATGATTTTGTGTACTAAGCTTAGGGCAGACCGCTTTTGCTGAAGTCGTATTTTCTGCAGTCGAGTTTGGAGTGGTTTACATTAAGTTTGTATCTATTGTGTGCTCGTGTATTGTTGTGGTTGAAGCTGAAGTAGTCATTGACATGTAGGACATTGTGGCAGATAATTTTATGAACTACATTTAGATCTGTTCTAGGGCGACGTAGTTCTAAGTTGTCTAGGCCCAAAATTTCAAGTCTGGTGGAATAAGGTATTCTGTTGCGAGTGGAGGAGTGGAGGACTCTTCTCGTGAAATATTTTTGGACTCTCTCAATTGTATTAATGTCCGATATGCAGTGCGGGTTCCAGACAGGTGAGCTGTATTCGAGAATTGGTCTAGCAAACGTTTTGTATGCTCTAGTTAGCAGTGTAATGTTGCCAGAGAAGAAGCTACGCAGGATTAAGTTGACTACTCTTAGTGCCTTTTTGGCAATGTTGTTACAGTGGGCTTTGGCACTTAGATCATTAGATATGAGTACTCCAAGATCCTTGACAGAATGAGGGTCGTCTACAAGGTCGTGTCTTGGATCATCAATGGCCATAGGGACAGAAAAACTTTATGTTGAAGAGTAGATGACCAACCGGTTCATTTAACTATAAAGTATTGTTATTTTCCCATGGAAATGGTCCTGTGTGGCTTTTCCTCTTCAAATTCAGCTCCATTATGAGTTGACCGGCGATGGAAATGTAACTGGCACTGGGAGAATTATGGAAGGGGCTGTGTTATTTTCTCTGGTTATAGAAAAATATAAACATTCTTACCGATCGCAACTGGAGAGCTGCCCTTTTATTCAAATAAACTGCAATTGCAGCTAGCCAATAGCTCAGTGAATTGGTGGCATTGTGGTAAATATATTTGTCCCTCTGCGGGTGTAAGTTATTGTAATTACTCAATCAGAGCATTTCTAGTGGAGGGAAAGAGAGTGAGAAAAGGGAATCATGTTGCTCTGCATTTCTAGGTCACTTTGATAGGGCAAAAGATGAAAGCAGCACAGCTTCCCTTTCTTTCTTTCTGTTTTCCCTTTAGCTGCTTCCAGCTGGAGAGAAATAGACCCTATCAACAGCCTCTTTCCCTTGCGCCTCCCATTCTCTGAAAAACAGGATCGCTAGAGATTTGGTGGCTCCAGTTAGATTGGGCATTTATTTTATTTTTATTTATTTATTTATTTATTTTGTCAAGCACGTATTAGATAATATATATAAGTATAAACATGATTTGAATACATGAAATGAATACGAATAAAAGGGAACATTAGGACAGGGACGGTAGGCACGCTGGTGCGCTTATGCACGCCCCTTACAGACCTCTTAGGAATAGGGTGAGGTCAACCACAGAGTCAGGTAGTGCATTCCAGGCATTGACCACTCTGTTGCTGAAGTCGTATTTTCTGCAATCGAGTTTGGAGAGGTTCACTTTAAGTTTGTATCTATTGTGTGCTCGTGTATTGTTGTGGTTGAAGCGGAAATAGTCATTGACAGGTAGGACACTGTAGCAGGTAATTTTATGAACTACGCTTAGGTCATACCAAAGGCGGCGTAGTTCTAGGTTGTCTAAGCCCAGAATTTCAAGTCTGGTGGCATAAGGTATTTTGTTGCGAGCAGAGGAGTGGAGGACTCTTCTCGTGAAATATCTCTGGACACACTCAATTGTATTAATGTCCGATATGCAGTGTGGGTTCCAGACAGATGAGCTGTATTCAAGAATTGGTCTAGCAAATGTTTTGTATGCTCTGGTTAGTAGTGTACCGTGTTTCCCCGAAAATAAGACCCTGTCTTATATTTTTTTGAACCCTGAAATAAGCGCTTGGCCTTATTGCCCTGCACTAAAAAGCCCGATTGGGCTTATTATCAGGGGATGTCTTATTTTGGGGGAAACAGGGTAATATTACCGGAGAAGAAGCTATGCAAGATTAGGTTAACAATTCTTAATGCCTTTTTGGCAATGTTGTTACATTGGCTTTGGCACTTAGGTCATTAGATATGAGTACTCCAAGGTCCTTGACAGAGTGAGGGTCATCAACAAGGTCATGTCCATTCAGCTTGTATTTTGTGTTCTGATTCTTTTTGCCAATGTGTAAGACAGAGCATTTGTTGGTTGAGATTTGGAGTTGCCAATTGTTTGACCATTCTGACACAAAGTCAAGGTCTTTTTGAAGGGTAGCAGCATTGTCGGTGGTGTTAAATAGTTTTACATCATAGGCAAAGAGAACGCAGTTGCTTATAATATGATCGCAAAGGGGGGGGACACCGCTGTTAACAGGTGCAGGATTTGATAGGGCGCTCCCTATTTTGACCACTTGTTGTCTGTTTGACAGGAACGCAGCTATCCAATTATGTAGGGGTCCAGAGATGCCATAGGATTTTAGTTTTAGAAGTAGTTTGTTGTGTACCACTGAATCGAAGGCTTTACAGAAGTCTATGTAAATTGCGTCTATTGCTTTGCCCTGATCAAGTTTTGTAGTCCATATGTTTTTGCAGTGTAGAAGTTGTAGATTACAGGATCATTTTTTTCTGAAACCAACACATAGTCCATCAGGTCCGATAGATAGAGATGGTTTTAGGCTGCGTAGTGCCTTTTCAACGTTATCTTCTGTGAAATCTATTGGTGTTAGATCGTTGTAATTATTTGTGGTACGACTAGGGCAGTGATGGCGAACCTATGGCACGCGTGCCACAGGTGGCACGCAGAGCCATATCTGAAGGCACGCGAGGCGTTGCCCTATGTCAGCTCCAGCACGCATGCGCACGTTGGCCAGCTGATTTTCGGCCTTCTTTTTGGCCATTTTTGCTCTCTCCAGGCTTCAGGAAAGCCTCCTGAAGCCTGGGGACGGCGAAAAATGGCCCAACCGGAAGTTCACTTGTGTGCTCACCCCCAGCCTCCTTTTCACTGTCAGAGGTCTTCAGGAACTTTTTCGGTTTTGGACAGTTGTAGCCAGGCCTTGCACACCTCGGCCCATTCCTTCTGCAGCCGGCAAGGCTTTTCTGAAAGCCTCTGCAGCCGATAACAGAGCTCCAGATCGATCCGGAGCTCTGTTATCGGCTAGAGAGGCCTTCAGGAAAGGCCTTTAGGAAAGGCCTCTGCAGCTGATAACAGAGCTCCGGATCGATCTGGAGCTCTGTTATCGGCTAGAGGCCTTCAGGAAAGCCTTGCAGGCTGCAGAAGAAATGGGCCGAGGTGTGGGAGGCCTGGTTGCAACTATCTGAAGGTAAGTAGTAGGGCAGCTCCACTGAAGGTAAGTAGTAGGGCAGCTCCACAGCTTCAGTGAGGCCTGTGCGCATGCGCAGGGGTTATGCGCATGTGTGGGGGGAGGGCATTGCATTATGGGTGTGGGCACCCGCGTGCACGCTATCGCGTGTGTGCGCACCCTTTTGGCACCCGAGCCAAAAAAGGTTTGCCATCACTGGACTACGGAATGTTGGGCATGAGCCATTGCTGTTTACAAAGGCTGAGCCGAAGAATGTGTTAAAGAGGTTGGCTTTAACTGCTTCGTCATTACATTCTTTACCGTTAGCTCCTTTTAGAGGTGAGATGGATCTCGAGTCTTTAAGTTTGTTGTTTACAAAATTATAGAAGGCACAGTTCAATTTTGTGCACAGAAGGTTTTCCTCTTGTTTGTTGTGATAATTGGTGCATTCAGTCTTTATTTGGTGGCATATATTTTTGTAGCGGTTTTTAAAGTTAGCTACGTAGCCAGTTTTGTTTTTTTGCCAGAGAGATTTTTTTTTTTGGATTGTAGCTTCCTTATTGATATGGGTAATTTGTTTTTCCTGGTGGTTATTATTGGTATGTATAGTTTAATAATTCTTTTGACTTCAAGCAAGAAAATGTTATAATGGTCATCGACAGTGTTACAGCCAGAGAATAGAGTTTGCCAATCAAGAGATGAGAGGTCGGTGTCTACGAGATCATAGTTGGCTTTTTTGAAGTTGTAATTGGGTATCCCATCATTATGGTGATTTTTGTGAGGGCGTATATTGAGACAAAAGTCAATCATGCTGTGGTCACTGTTCGAAAAGGGTTCTTTTATTTGTAGTCCATAAATTGAGTTTAAACTGTTGCAGAAGATGAGATCGAGGCAGTTGTTGAGTCTAGTGTTGTTAGATACTAATTGATCTAGTCCCAGATTAGTAACAACGTTGTATAGGGTTGTATGGATGGGTTCAGTTGTACATTCGTTTAGGGTCCAATTAATAAGAGGTAGATAGAGGTCACCAAGAAAGATAAGAGGGTATGGGCAGGAGGCTGCCCACGTTAGTAGTGAAGTTAACTTGTTCACATGTGCGATGTCGTAATCAGGGGCTCTGTAACATAGTAGGAAGCAAAGTGTGGTATTTAAGGACAGTTCGCAGATGATGGTTTCAGGAAGAGCGAGTTCATGTGTAACTTGAATATTTTTTAGGTTTAGTGACTTTTTATAGAAGATAGCTACTCCACCTCCTCTGCGGGTTTCGTGGTCAGACCGGTAAACATGATAGTCTCTTACTGTGATAATGGAGTCAGGGAGGGATGCGTTTAGCCATGTTTCGGAGACAAATATAATGTTGAATGTAGCAGTATTTAATAAGAGGAGGAGTTCAGGCATTTTGTTTACGATGCTTCTTGCGTTAATTAGTTTGCATTTAAGGTTAGTAGTGGTTGGTATTGAGGAAGTAAGGGATGTGCGTACCTAGTTTTGGATGATGGAGGATTGGATGTTGGGGGATGGATTGCGGGTCTTACTTTTGATGCAGTCGGCGCGGTAGTCAATGTATAAGTCAGTGTCATCTAGGTCTTGGTATCTTTTGAGTTCTGCGCGGAGTTCTCAGGAGCGGATACGTTGTAGTATGGATAGGTCAGGCCGTGATCGAAGTTTTTTATGGTTGGGGTTGGATCTCGCAATGGAGTTTAAAGTATAAATGAATTTGCGTTTGCTGGACTCATTTTTGCAAACGACTCTACAGAATCGTGGGGCCACCGAGCCGTCGTTGTTCTTGTACTCTGGGCCATCTCTGGAAACTTCGATGATTTCCTCAGGGGAGATAGTTGGTGTATGATGGCTGCTGCTGATGCTGCGAACCTTTGTGATAGCAGGTTCGTTGGTGTCATCTAATCCAAATAAAATAGCGTTTTGACATTTTTGTTCACGCTCAATGTTATATTTGATGAGTATGGAGATGTTAGTTTGATTGGCAGATATTTGTGGTTGTGGTTGTGGTTGAGGTAATGGTTGTTGAATTGGGATAGGATTTTGATCTGTTGAGTTTTCATTTTTCTGCGCTGTAATTTCCCCCCCAAAAGATGTAAAACGTGCTTCTAAACATGCTAGTAAACGTGCTTCTAAATTTGTTTCTATGGAGTCTATGGTTGTTTGCTGTGTCTTTATGGTTGTTTCTATGGTATGGACCTTATCAGACATGGCAATAAAGTTATCCAGTTTTGGTAAACAAGATGGACATAGATAGGGAAATGTAGGAGATGATTGAAGGAAATTGGCTACATGTTTGTTTATTCCCAGGCAGGTGTGGTGGGCACATTTGGCACATATTTGGCACACATTCTTGATATTGCTCCTCTCGGACATCAAAAAGGCCCTAGTTCTGGACTTTTTCACAGCCAGGACTAAGAGAACTATGAGGTTAAAGTTGCCTCTCTGAGAGCAGATCTCTTATGCCTTTAGTGAAAGTGAAGGGTTGAGAAATCCCACTCATGGACCATACGTGCACGCAGGTAATTCTCAACTTATGATCGTAATTGAGCCAAATTTGGTCATAAAGCGGGTCATCATGTGGCCAGACTCGATTTTACAACCTTTTTCTCAGTAGTCATTAAGTGAATCCTGCAGTTATTAAGTGAATGCCATGGCCATTAAGCAAATGCTGTGGTCATTAAGCAAACCCATTGTTTCTTATAGGGTGGGTTTTGCCAGAAACCAGAAGTAAATGTCAATTTCTAGCAAAAATAACATAAATTGTGTTCACGTGACCAAATGGCTGTAAATATGGGCTGGTTGCTGAGCATCCAAAATGCAGTCACGTGGCCATGGGAGGATCCAGACATCATAACTTCAAATCCAGGTCATAGGTAGCTTTTGGGGGAAACTGTTGTAACTTCAAACGCTCACTAAGTAACTGGTTCTAAGCACCAAGCTTAGGCTTGTTTTATTTGAAGGGAAGGACCAATAGAAAAGGGCATTTTATTTATTAAATTTATATGGCTGCCTGTCTCACATTTGTGACTCTAGCTTACAAATAAATAGTGTCCAAAACTAAAAAAACAAAACAGCCATACAGACAATGGAAACAGGAAAACAATTAAATTAAGGCCCCTACAGTACAAACACCAGAAGAGCACAGCCATTCAAAAACAGTACAGCTGCTCATGGACTCCACACCACTCTCTAATCTCCAATTAAAATGGCAAAATCAGGTCTTTGGGCCCTTTGGAAGTCCATCAAGTTTGGGGCCGTAGGGTGGATGCAGCAGCAGAAAAGTCCCCTTTCCCTCCTCCAAATATTTGTGGCTCAGGATTGAACTGTGGAGTTCTTGGTGCTCTCTGAGCTTGTTTATTTGATAAAAAAAAATAATGAAACATATTCTTTATTAAATGAGTTTAGGATTGTGCTCTTAGGCATCCTTAAATCTGTGGATTTCCCAGAGATAGGAAATAACATTACTCTGTTTGAATTACACATTTTAATCATAGCATGTATCAATTATTCCAGTGAAATGAAGGTCTGTGTGGAAATTACAGCACAATTACACTTGTGGTTCATCACATGATGAAGCAACATCATGGTGTAAATAAGATGTCACGAACCAAATTCCACAGAATCTGGAAGCCTTTCTCATCTAGTATATACAGTTAGTGGAATCAGTTTACATACTCAGCTGCTACTCAGCTGTGGGAGCAACTAATATAGGTCAAAGGATGTATCCATGAAGCAGCTAAACTTGAAAAACTAAGTTTGGAACAGCAATTCCAGTGATAACAATAATAATGCTTCCAGTATTGTCTTCTGCTTTTAGGACTGAAGTATGCATGGAAAATATTTGAGTTTAATAATAGTGTTTAATGTCAAATGACTCCTTATGAAGAAGCTTTTTATAGAAGGCTAATCCTATTGCATTTCTAATACATGTTTAGGAACCTAATTTTAAAGCATATTTTACTCAGTTAAATATAGTTCTCAAATACTTTCAGCTTCACGACAAATTTTCATCATTTCTTTTTTCCTGAGTTTTCCCCATAGGTAATTGGAAATACAACTTTCAGTTCCAATTCCCTTCCTGAGGATTTGGAAAGATTTAAAATCTTTTTCCTATTGAATATTTTGAGAAAGATTCCCATTTAACACCTTTCTCAATCTTTAATTTTAGAACGGGATGGTTTGAATCAGACACCTTAAAAAAGCACACCTGTAAAACATGAATCCTGAGTGGGAAAGTATACATTTTAGGCCTGTAAAATATACTCTGCTTCCCAGCCAGCCTACTCAGTAGCCTGTAAATAAAAGCAATAAATCTCAACAGCCAACATTTGTTCATTATATTTTATTAATATATCAAACTCTGGCTTTACTTTCACAAAAATAGTATTGAAACATGTATTATTTTATGAGAAAATATATTGAAATAAGATTTGCTTAAGCAGGAGTTGGCTTCAAAAATTTTAGCAACGGGTTCTCTGGCCGGTTGCTGGGTGGGCCATGGTGGGCGTGGCCTAGTCAGCCTCTTGCACCACGGTGGAGGGGCTGTTTTCACCCTCCCTGGGCTCTGGTGGCTCTCCTCGAGCCTCCTGGAGGGCGAAAACGGCCTCCCCTGGGCTCCGGAGCCCCTCCGGAAGCCAGAAATGGACCCGTTTCCAGCCTTCTGGAGCCTCCGGGAGGCCCGTTTTTCGGCCTCCCCAAGCCTCTGTGCAGGCCCTGCACTTACCTGGCATCCAAAATGGGCTGCGTGGTGACTCCTGGGAGGGGTGGGGTGGGGTGGGTGGGGCCAGTCAGGACTGGTATTTGGGGATTCGCCGAACTGTGCAGAATCTTCACTAGAGGATCGCCCGAACCCGGGCGAACCCGGAGCAGCCCACCCCTGTGCTTAAGCTTAAATGCTAGTTTTGTATAACACTTGAAAATTACTGATTAATACAAAGAAGTGATTTTACACAAGAACAATTGGAACACCAATACTGATTGGAAAAATATGCTTTCTTCCTCACATAGAGAATGTGAGAATGTTCTTGAATATATCATGTTTATTAATATGGACAATTCATTAATATGGAACTCATTCATTTTCCACTTACTATTCAGTGGAAGATAAACCTCAAACATGGATCTTCATTGATATTCAAATTCCAAATTAAGTCAGAAACATGTAATACCTTAAAATTAATAGAATTTATACTGATTATTGTTCAGATTTATATTTATGCAATCCTTTTGATATTGTGGAAAGATGCCAGGCAGATGTCCCAAAAGAGAACATAACATTTGTTCTCTACATTAGAGTCAGCAGCTTGCTGTGAACAATTCTCCATTCTTTGTGAATTAAGTCAATTGGCTCCATTTTAACTTGGATCTCATTTGGGGGGTAGGTCATTAGTATAACTTTTTTTTTTTAATCCTTTTCAGATTTCAAATTTTAGGAATATGCCCAAGTCTGTCTGATGAGATGAAGGCTATCACTTGCTTATTAACTCCCACCTCTCCTGGCTGATTTCAACCAGCCTTTTTACTGGTTTTACTAAATTTACAATTTTACTAAAATTGCTTTAGCTACTTTTGTGGATAGGTGACCTTGGATGGAAGAGTGCAACTCTATTATTGATACTTTTGATATCATCAGTAATGGGTCTGGCTCTTTCTGTCAGACTGTGTTTTGTAGATAGTGTTTTTACAAGTTCAAAGTAATCTCCCAATCACTACCTACATGGTACTGTTGGAGGAGATCATCTGAAATTGTGGAACAATTGCATAGCTCTCTACTATTCAAATCTAAAGAAGCAATCAGTACTCTTAAACTTTGTGCATGTTCAATTAGAGCAGGGGTGACAAACTCGCGTTGTCACGGCGGCTTCACATGACGTATCGTGCAGGGGTGGGTTCCACTTACCTTCCCTACTGGTAGGTCACGTCGGGGAAATGACCCTCTGCGCATGCGCAGAAGCCTCTGCGCATGTGCAGAGGGTTCTTTGCCAGCCGCGGCGACCGGAGGACTGGTTCGGGGGCGTGGACAGCCGGCCATCGCTGCCGGTTCGGCGAGCGGGTGCAAATTTCCGCCACCGGTACGGGCGAACCGGTCCAAACCGGCAGCAACCCACCACTGGTATCGTGACTTTTTCTCCCTTTGCTAAACCGGGGATGGGCGTGGCCAGCGCATGACGCATCTGGCCGTGGGCCGTGAATTTGACACACCTGGAGAGAGCCAGTTTGGTGTAGAGGTTAAGGCATCCGTCTACAAAATGGGAGACTAGGAGTTCAATTCCCATCTTAGGTACAAAGCCAGCTGAGTGGTCTTGGGTCATTTACTCTCTCTCAGCCTTAGGAAGAAGGCAAGGGAAAACCATTCTGAAATCTTGTCAAGAAAACTATCCAGACAAGAGAGATTAAGCTGAAATTATTATTTTCATTATTTATTATTATTATTATTATTTTAATGCTGCCCATCTTTCTTACAAGGTGACTCTGGGTGGCTTACAAGTTAAATTGATTTTATTCTAGACAAGGTGGCTTTAGATTAGATTAAAATAAATAATAAACTAGATTCTGGCACAGAAATCCAATATTTCCTTAAAGTTGCAGATTCATGGTCGGGGAGTGTTCCTTCACCCTCCATAGGCACTGGGTTTGCAGATGGAAGCTATGGTGGGAAGTGCTTTTGCATAATTATACTTAGGGTGTCAAATGTGGCCCACTCAGAGCCAATTTACCTTGATTAGATTCTGTTTTGATTGCTGTAATGTGTTCTACTCTCGAAAAGTGTTGAAAGTTACAGTTGGAATAAAATGTGGCAGCTAGGCAGCAAGCCTGTGGCTGAAAGAGCAGCTTTGGGTGCCAATACTTTATCAGGCAAATTTTGAACTTTAGTCTCAGATGCTTAAGCCTGTCTAAGGTATCCTAGGACAAATACATGTCTGTATATGCTGTATACACACACACACACACACACACACACATTTTTTATTAATTTTGGTATCTATTTTAGTCATCATTTTAATCCATGTTTTTACATTTTGTATATTCTTTGCTTTATTTTTGTTAGTTATCTTAAGCGCTAGCTGGAACAGAAATACTGAATGTAAATAAAACAATGTTAAAATCCATGCAGAATGTTTTTTTGTTTTTTCTTTTAAATTCTACTACTCTTTCTTATTTTATAGACCTTGACATAGTCATTAGCATTCATCCTGCAAGATAAGCTTAACTTGCCGGTGTCTCCAAAATAGCCATTCAGGGAGAAACACCCCCACCCCCAACATTTCCTGAGTCACCAGGCAACTAAATCTTTTCCTATCAGCATAGACAACCCCTTCTTAAATCACTTACATATGTCAATAATAGCTTCTTTCTTCTCTGGAGAACCAGATGGAAACAGAATCTCCTAGCTTTGCTAGACTAAGAGTTTGCTTTTTTCAAACTGCTTTTATAAAGTTAGATTTCAGAGAGACAATAAGAGTGTTGTCACTGGCTCAAAACACACATTCTCAGTTCAAGCCACATGCATTCAATGGCCATTAGGGTGATCCAGTGTTGATAGCATTTTTAAAGTAAACCATGGAGACTGACAGAGAGCTTTGGATGAATTTTATGAGATCCTTCAATATTCCAGGTGATTCCATTCCTATTGAACAAACACCTGATCCTTACAGGCAGACAGTCTCACCTGAGATAATATTTGATTACTTGCTCTCTGTGTATTCGCCAAGTGTGTTTCTGTCATTTGACATTTGCCTCAAATTAGGGTATCTGGGTTTCAGTATGCCAGTCTTAAAGATTGGGTCCAATTCTACTACTCTCTTCCTGCTTATTATTTTCACAATGCAAAGAACATAACACAGTTTATATTGTAGTTAACTTTCCCAAATTAATTCACCTTCATTTTGAAAGGAACATTTTGACATATTATTAAGTGGAAGAATAGAGACACTGTGTTTGAATGGTTAGACCTCCATCCAACTGAGCCAGATCAAGAATGGATTAAGCAGGGTGATCTTGAAATTAATTGGATAAATCCATCAGCCGTACCTTATTATGGACAATGTATTTACATTAGTAAATACAATAAAACACTGAAACTGTATTAAGCTAGTCAACAGTTATATCTATGGGAAACCTTGCATTAGTTGGCTGCATAATAGTTGGGACTGCCATAATCTGTATTATAGATCATAAATTGATTGTATCCATTATTATCTTCATGATTAACCATTTCCATAATGTATAGCAACTATGAGGAAATTGCTAGAGATTTCTAAATGAAAAATCTTTTACTAAATTAACAAGTGTCAAAATACTATATTTGTCTCCAGCAACTTGCATCTTTGGGGAAATACCATGTACACGCATGTGGGCATTGTATATATGCACACACAAAAATCAAGGTATCTACAATTCACTACAAAAGTCTGTCATGTAATTAAAACCAAAAGAACAAGAGATCAATTATACAATTTCCTAAGTTACACTCCTAAGCAGAGATCTTTACAGAAGCAGTTGTAACCCTCAGCTAGTACTCATTAAGCTCCATCCAGCCGCAAGGACTTCCTTACAAACTGTGACCATAATTTGGCTGGTGTTCATCAAAACTGATCTGATTGTAAGGCAGGTTGGCCTATTTTTGTGTCATGGCCAAAATCAAATCTTAAAATCAAATCTCCACTCCCAAAATTCCCCATTCATTCATTCATTCATTCATTCATTCAATTTTTATAGCTGTCCATCTCAGTCAATGACTCTGGGTGGCTTAGAATTCTTAAGACCTTTAAAACTATCCCCATGATCACTTCTTTGTCTCTTCATATTCAGCTCAGTTTTTGTGCCATTCATAGGGGATGAGTGGCTGTATTGGTGAATCAGGGTTAGGATTCTGATTTGAGCCCAGGTGTACATTAGGTTTTGGCAACAATACTGGAGACAACTTGGTAAGATTGCCTGGGATAAAGGGAAATTACACTGAAGGTTTTTGTTTAGCTACTGATGAGACAAGCTGCTTTCCTCATGTTTTAAAATTTGTTCCTTGCACTTTATATAATATTTATGGAATATGTAAGACAGTGAAGAATCATAGCTTAAAGTAAATTCTGTACTTTGCATGAAGAAAATTCTAGGTTCACATTACACCTGTGGCTGTAATTCTTAAACAGAACCCTGCCTACAACTGGGAGATTTATTTTTGGCCAATATGTATCAGCTTTTCTGAGATTGGTCATCAGATGCATTGGACTTCAACTAATCAGGGAATGAAAGCAGTGGTGGGTTGCTCCCGGTTCGGACCGGTTCTTAGAACCGGTAGCGGCGGTGGCAGGAGGCTCCGCCCACCTGCTCGGGACGCTTCTGCGCATGCGCAGAAGCATCGCGCGCGCGCGAACCGGTACCAAATTAATTCAGAACCCACTACTGAATGAAAGATAATCTGAAGTCACACCCATTTAAGATTTAAGTGAACAACTTTATACATTTTGTCCTGTTGTGCCTCAATCCTAGGTTATCAATATAATTTGATAAAGTCGTATGGGAGCCTACCTTACTAGCAGCCTATTTATTTCTCCTTGTTTCTTTCCATTTGTATTCTCTCAAGATATTTTTAAATGAATTGTGTGGATATATAGTATTTCACTGGATGGCTTTTAAATTGTGAGCACCATCATTTTTCTTTGTTTGGTATAATTTACTGTGGTTTTCCAACTGCACTTTCAAATGCTGATATACATTTATGATTTATCTTGGGTTGCTTGGTACAAAGACACACGTACTCTTCAACTAGAGATTTTCTGTTGCATTCACAAAACAAAATTATTGCTAATGCTGCTATTCTCCCCCCCACCCCTCATGTACTTTCTGCATCCCCAGAGCCATTATGCCAGCACCATATTTTTGGCAGACACCTGCCACCCGCACTGTCAGTTAATACAACTGTGGTAATTATGTTTCTGGGCTTGTATTGTGTTGCCTGATGGAAAGCCAGCACCATGATTGAGAGTATGGGTGAGTTGCCAAACGTTTGCTTCTTTATTATGCTTTCAGAAGTGGAAGCAGACGTTAAATGCAAGAAACAAAGAAGTCACAGGTTTGGTCCTTTGAGCAAACATAAAAAAAAAATTCAGAGACACCAGGGAAATGAGGAACAAAGAAGAGTTTTACATGTTGTGAAAAAATAAATAAAATTCCCTGGGGAAAACCTGTAACATTTAGCAAGCTAACCATATTTAACTTTGGTTGATTTCAGTAAGAGAGCATAGCACATGCTTTGTTATCTCCTATGAAACGAAAATATCTTAAAGTGCCTTTATTTTGCTTTTTGAAGGATGGGGGCTTGGATTAAGGGAATTGCAAATCCTTGATTTTAGGAGGCCTATATAATATTCCCTGCAGTATTCTAATTTAGGACCCATGAAATAGGCAAAACAAGTTTAACATTGTAAAAACTTTCCAAAGCAACAACTTTACAGTAATTGACTCTTGCCAAGACTTAATAAGATGAAAGGAGCAGAAATTGATTAATTTGATATTTTTCCTACATGCTTGTTGAGATCTCTTTATAGTGGTTTCAGATGTTAATTATTTACTCATGGCTTATCCCAGGAAACCAAAGAGTACTGCTTGACCTTTCCTATCTCGTGTCAAAATGGCCCATCTCTGAATAATGATAACCAATTATAGGTTGATTATGCTTTCACACTTCACCTACAGTGGAAAGCGTTTGCTACATCCAGTTATCAGAGGCAACATTGAGAATGTCACTGTTATGCCTTCTTCAAGCAAACTTGCTTGGCATCATCATTATTATTTTTTTTCTAGATGTCAAATTAAGTTGACCTTGCTTGCAGCAGCTTTCAGCTGCAATTACATTTTCTGTTTTATTCTTCTTTGCAGTTTACTCTCTGTTGGCTCTCATTCTCTTCTCTTCTTTTCTTTTGTTGTTGTTGTTGTTGTTGTTAAAATTGTTTTGCATTGGCATTTCATGGGGTTTCAAACTGTATTTGGAGAAAACCAATAGGATAGAAAGGCCACACTCCTCTTCCATCAGTTGTCTTCATCCTGGTGTCATCCATTATTTCTGACTACACTAGCTGGAATAATTCAACCAGCCAATGGATAATAGGTTGAGAAAGCTTGTCCTATATAAAATGAAATCTGCATTTGTTGCAGTTTTTGAGGAACAGTTATTGAAGAAGAGGAAACTATAACTGGCCTAGCTCCTTGTTGTGGATCTATAGGATATGAGCAATAAAAAAAATGATATGCTACAATTCCTATTTATTTCCTAAAACAGATGCAACTAAGTCAAGTCACTAGTGCTCTATGCCATTGAAAGCCATTCCTTATTTTCTAACTACTTGGATGGGGTCAAAAACTTCTAGAAAGCAAGGATTATCAGTCATCCCTCCACCTAACTTTTACTTTGTGAAAAGGAGACCCTATTAATGCATTGTTATGACTGAGCTTCTGTATTATTCACTGCCTGTGACAGCAAAATGGGAAGAGGTTGAGAAGCACTTATATAGCATGGCAGTGGTGGGATTCAATTTTTTTTACTACCGGTTCTGTGGGAGTGGCTTGGTGGGCGTGGTATGGCTTGGTGGGCGTGGCTTGGTGGGTGTGGCAGGGGAAGGATACTGTAAAATCCCCATTTCCTCCCCATTCCAGGGGAAGGTTACCGCAAAATCCCCATTTCCTCCCCACTCCAGGGGAAGGTTACTGCAAAATCCCCATTTCCTCCCCATTCCAGGGGAAGGTTTTCCTCCCCACTCCAGGGGAAGGTTACTGCAAAATCCCCATTTCCTCCCGATCAGCTGGGACTCGGGAGGCAGAGAATAGATGGGGGTGGGGCCAGTCAGAGGTGGTATTTACCGGTTCTCCGAACTACTCAAAATTTCCGCTACCGGTTCTCCGAACTACTCAAAATTTTTGCTACCGGTTCTCCAGAATTGGTCAGAACCTGCTGAAACCCACCTCTGTAGTGTGGGTACCTATGCATTAAAGAAAAAACACTTTACTGAATGAGAAGACAAGAATATGTAGAGTAAAGAGTAAATCATAAGTAGCAAATTTTCAGGGTTAGAGCCTATAAGCCCTTTCTATGGCAGACTAGATGGCCACAGATGATACCTTCAGAAAGGCAATGATTTCAAAGAAAAGGATAGGGCTGGATTTTCTCCAGCCCATTTTTTTAAGTATTTTGAGAGTGTAAAAGATGACAGTGAGAGCAGGAAGCTCCTGGGAGATAAAGAGTTCCAATTCCCATCCTTTAAACATTTTCAAATTGTTCAAAGTTGCACCAATTAAATTAAGTGAAAACTATTTAGCTGAATTTCAGTGGCAAAATTCTAGGCTGTTCAGGGGCCTCTGGCTCACTCGCTACTAAATCTCAGGTACCATTAACCCAACCTAAATCTTGATTTGACACTTTTAGCAGTTATTCTTTTTAAAAAAAAATCAAACCCTCATTAACCGCATTACTTGCACAAAGGAGATTCTATTCTTTTAACACATTGATAATGTAATTTAATTCCATTTTATGCAAATAGAAGACTCCATTGTTGAGTTCTGCCTCGGTCTATCATTTCTTTTACATGTCTTAAGTAAGGATGAAGATAAATGTTTCAGGTAATCTAGGCAGTTTGCTGAATTTCTCTTCTGAATTTGATCGTTTAAAGAAATGGCAAGTGTGATTTTTGGTTTTCCTGTGCAATATAATACAGTGCAAATGACATGCAAGCTTCTAACTCAGCGGTTCTCAACCTGTGGGTCGTGACCCCTTTGGGGGTCGAACGACCATTTCACAGGGGTCGCCGCGCGCATTAGCCCGCCATCTTGGTGCCACCGTCACTTGCAGGGGTGGAATGCTCCCGGTTCGGCCGTGCCTGCGGGTCGCCGGACAGCTGGTAGCTACAGAAGCGGGAGACTTCACCCACCTGCCCGGACGCCGCCATTTGGGTTCTTTTACCCTCTGCGCATGCGCAGAATGCTTTGTGCATGCTCAGAGGGTAAAAGAACTGGGGAGTCACGGCATTAGAAAGGTTGAGAACCACTGTTCTAACTGGTGCCCGCCATTCCAGGTTTGCTAAGCGGTTAAACAACATTTTTCATATGGCTGATCCTAAATTTAACTCTTCACATGTCTATGTTGGGTTAAAAATACACCCGCCAAAAAGTTAGACTTTCTGTTAATCACAGTTGACTGTGCTAAGTCATACAGGTAGTCCTCGACTTACAACAGTTCATTTGGTGACCGTTCAAAGATACAACAGCACTGAAAAAAGTGACTTGTGATAGTTTTTCACACTTACCACCATTGCATCCTCCCCATGGTCTCATGATCGATATTCAGACGCTTGGCAACTGACTCATATTTATGACGGTTGCAGTATCCCAGGGTCACGGGATCCTCTTTTGCGACCTTCTGATAAGCAAAGTCAATGGGGAAACCAGTTTCTCTTAACAACCATGTTATTAACTAAACAACTACAGTGATTCACTTAACCACTGTGGCAGGAAAGGTCGTAAAATGAGGCAAAACTCACTTAACAAATGTCTCACTTAACAACAGAAATTTTGAGCCCAATTGTGGTTGTAAATTGAGGACTATCTGTATTGACTAATAATCTGACTCATTTGAAGGCAACTTCCTGTATTTCAGGAGTGTCTTCTTGGAATAGAGAAGGCAACAGCTTCATTTTCAACTCAGGCAGCAGGAAAAGTGAGTTTGGGTGAGAAGAGACAACATGACACAGATGTGAGAATTGTGGGAAGCAAATGTTTTGAAGGGACGCTCATTTAATGAAATCATATAAGCCCTACTTGGAATTTACAACTTTTAAGATTATGCTTTTACTCCAGATTTTCATTACAGATGCCTTTCCAATATTTATGTTATCCTTGGCTTTGTTGTGTTTTATTGTGTTTTGTTTTGTTTTGTTTTGTTTTGTTTTGTTTTGTTTTGTCTTTGGTTACAGAGGTGGGTTTCAGCAGGTTCTGACCAGTTCTGGAGAACCGGTAGCGGAAATTTTGAGTAGTTTGGAGAACCGGTAGTGGAAATTTTGAGTAGTTCGGAGAACTGGTAAATACCACCTCTGACTGGCCCCGCCCCCATCTAGTCTCTGCCTCCCGAGTCCCAGCTGATCAGGAGGAAATGGGGATTTTGCAGTAACCTTACCCTGGAGTGGGGTGGGAATGGAGATTTTACAGTATCCTTCCCCTGCCACGCCCACCACGCCACGCCATGCCCACCAAGCTACGCTCACAGAACCGGCAGTAAAAAAATTTTGAAACCCACCACTGTTTGGTTAGCCAGTTATGGGAGTTTGATAGGCACCCAAGTGTCTTAGGTTGGTCTTGAAAAAGCATGCTTACCATCCAGACATTGGTAACTCACAAGTATAACTACATAAATACTTCTATCTAGCTTTATACATCTCGAACGATGATGCATAATAAGGTACCAGGCTATACACTTGCTTATGTACAGTATGTACTTCTTTACTGGAAGAAAATTAAATCTTGATGTGACTTGGTTGTGAAAGGGGGCAAGATTCCCCTTCATCAATAATTCAAATGTGTTACATAAAGTTCACTGGCTTACATTTTCTCTTCTGCACCATAATTGAAGGGACTGGAATCCGGTTGTCTGAATACTATAATGCTTTTTCCTCCTTGAAAAGGAGCATATATGCCATACAATTTATGGAAAATAGTGTTGGTGTCCAAACCACTTGAAAATCAGGTGTGTTGGGTAAGGTTTCAGGAGTTGGCATAATTATATATTTCCCTGCTTCCATACTGATGGGCATTGGACCACTAATGGTCAGATAAGACCTTAGTCTGCAGTAGAGTACATGCATGGACTGAGATCTTTGAGTCTTACCTTTAATGTTTCAGAAGAATATTTTACCCTGAAAGGCTTTTTTAGACATGAATTGTACCTGTTTTATTTGGAGTTCAGACAAAACAGCTTGCCAGCCTGTGGACAAAGTGCCAGGTTCTGTCTGTTTTAAATATAGTCATTGGCCAAAGCCTGACTGCTGAATTTGCCTTTATAGCACTCATCAGCAGAAATCTAATTTAAGTTAAGGGTTGGGTTTTTTAAACAAACAAATAAACAAAAAACCCTCCTGCTTGAACTCAAATTTTTGGCCTTACTGTTTCTGGCTCATTGTCTTTTCCTCTCTAAACTCCCGGAGAACTTAAAATTTGTAGCCCATTGTTTTCCCATTTTTTCATATCACAAATAAGTACATCCAACATATCCTCTTTAGAATCACAATATATTTCTTATATTGTAGGATGTTATTCCAGCCTGCTTTTTGCCTATGCTACCTTCCACATCAGAGCCTCGGCCTTATCACATATGTAAGGAGGACTTACAAATGGAACACAAAATTGGTTTTTGTTATGCACTGCATACCAGTGGTGGGTTGCTGCCGGTTTGGACCGGTTCGCCTGTACCGGTGGCGGAAATTTGCACCCGCTCGCCGAACTGGCAGCGATGGCCAGCTATCCACGCCCCCGAACTGGTCCTCCAGTCGCCGCGGCTGGCAAAGAACCCTCTGCGCATGCGCAGAGGCTTCTGCGCATGCGCAGAGGGTCATTTCCCTGATGTGATGTAGGTGCGCATGCTTGCTTTGCTCGCGCGCGCGCACAAAATGCGCACTTCCATCGTGACGCGAACCAGTAGGGAAGGTAAGTGGAACCCACCCCTGCTGCATACATATTACAGGTAAAATCTAGATCAGTCTCAGTCAATGTATATTTATAGAAGATTTTTTTCAGATTTATTTCATTGGACTAGATCAATCAGCATTTCCCAACTTGGTGCCCTCCAGATGTTTTGATACAAAGATTTACCATAATGGTTGACAAGAATTATCTCCCAGCATCTCAGAAGGTATCAGTCTGATCTGAATTGTCCTTTTTCCAAACTGATCACAGTCTAAAAAACACACGGTTCTCAATGATGGCCTTCAAATATCAAACCCAACTGATTTGCATTGTACTTGGTTTTTATTCCATTCTTTCTTTCTGTAATATGTGAATTACATTTAATTGGTTACTATTTTCTTTTCAAAACCCAACAGGGAACCCTTACACGATCACTTTTGGCTACAAATATGGAAAGTCTTTGCTTTTTCTCTGTTAAAGCGATTAGAGCTAAATAAATGTGATCATGTACTGAATTAAAGCACCACCAGACTCTGCTCTCATTACATGATCTCATACAGGCCTGGCTCACAAAATATCCCCCGGGAGTTTTATAAAAATTGTTCATCTCATTGTTTAAAAGCAACTTCTGTTCAACCGAGGAAATGTGTCTGACATTATCACTTTAAGGAGACAATTGATGCCAAGACCATTTAAAAGTGAACAGAAGAGACTTCAATAAGAACAACAAGAAAATTGCAAGATGTTCCTTACATTTATTTATTGCATTTTTATTTTATCCCAGGTGGCACTCAAAGGAAGTCAGGTAGCATACATTTGCTGCCTGACATTTCAATTGTCTCCATTGTCCATGTAACAAGCAGAGAGGTTAAGAAATAGAGACTGGGGATAGAAGCGAATATCTGTAGCTCAGGTATAGGATAAGGGTGGAGGCAGTGGTGGGTTTCTACCAGTTCGCCCCAGTTCAGGTGAACCAGTAGCAGCAGTGGCAGGAGGCTCCGCCCACCCTCCCAGACGTCATCACGGACGTTCTGCACATGCGCAGAAGGTTTTGTGCATGCGCAGAAGGTTCTGTGCATGCGCAGAAGTGTCGCACGCGCTCCCGTTCCCGAACCGGTAGCAAAGGTAAGTGAAACCCACCACTGGGTGGATTTTGATATCCGAGCTTGAGGGTTGGTTTCTGAATATTTCATTGCCAGGCTAGGTAACATCTTCAGCAGAATTTAGGGGGTGTCAGTGTTCTTCTTTTCTTCTCACAAGACCCTGACCTGTTGTGACCCTCACCTGACGTGACCTCACCATCAAAAGACCTACTGACCACATGAAGCCCTTATAAACAGAAGAACACTGACACTAACATCCAGGGGTGAAACGCTCCCGGTTCGCTCATACCTGTCGGTCGTCGTAGAGCCGGTTGCCAAGGTAGCGCGAGGTGCCACCCACCCGCCCGGATGCCGCCATTTGGGTTCTTTTACTCTCTGCGAATGCACAGAACGCTTTACGCATGCGCAGAGGGTAAAAGAACCCAAATGGCGGCGTCTGGGTGGGTGGGCGGCACCTCGCGCTACCTTGGCGACCGGCTCTACGGCGACTGACAGGTACGAGTGAACCGGGAGCATTTCACCCCTGCTAACATCCCCTAAATTCCACTGAAGATGTTACCAAGTCTGGTAATGAAACGTTCGGAAACCAACCCACAAGGTCAGAGAACGAACATCCACCCTCAAATAGAGATTGGTCCGTCTAGAGTAGAGAACATTTGTAAAGCAACCCATTTTTTTAAAAAAAAAGACAAATTATAAACTTAGAATTTTTTTGGGGGGGGGGAATTCCAAAACAATTCTCATTCATTGGACCAGCCAAATGTAAAAAATACAGAATTCCCCATTTCAAAGCAATGTTGGCATTATCTATAGCAAGGAACATCTAGAAGCAAAAGACTAGATGAATGGGTGCATTTTGCTTTTTCCTCTCTTTTTTTCAAATCTTAAATTCTTTCTATGTTGTTGACAAAGAAATATGTAAATTTTGGTGAATTGACCAAAAAATAAAATATACATGGCCATAGCAGCTGTATTTAATAAGTATAAGGTGACCCAAGAATTTTAAAAGCCCATATTATACTTCATGCCAAGTTATTTTTAAGAATCAATTCAAATTTTCTCTCATCCCTATATCCCCAGCATTTACAAGATATACTGATATCCTGACTTATTGTAGGCTTTATAAGTGCTATCGGTTTGTAGAGTACATTTACTTAGAATATTATTCTGTCTTTTCTAGATTTTTAAGTTATAAAGTCTGTTTTTGGTTTGGAAGGTGGGGTGGTAGAAGAAAGAAACAGATTTCTAGATCTTATGACTGCAAAGATATGCAGGGCATAATGAACTCTTAAATGTTACAAAAAGATGGAATAAATATTAATAGAGATTATGGCAAAACCATGTAAAATAGCAATAGCAATAATATACCGCTTTACAGTGCTTTCCAGCCCTCTCTAAGCGGTTCACAGAGTCAGCATATTGCCCCCAACAATCTGGGTCCTCATTTTACCCACCTCGGAAGGATGGAAGGCTGAGTCAACCTTGAGCCGGTGAGATTTGAACAGCCGAACTGCAGCTAGCAGTCAGCTGAAGTAGCCTGCAGTACTGCACTCTAACCACTGCGCCACCTCGTAAAATACCACACGGTGTGAGATACTACATTCCTCACCCAAACTTTGCTAATGGGAGGGTTACTGGTCATTTACAGTTAGCAGAAGGATGCTTATCTCCTTTCCATCCTGCCCAGCATTGGGTATGCAGGAACTTGCCAACAATGTAGATTTTTTACATTTGATATGGATGCGGCATGGGGGACATGAATAAGAAAAATTGAGCATGACTATAAATATGCGTTCTGGAAGTCTTCCTAGGGCAATGCAGTATTTAACATTTCTTCTTTATAGCCAGAGTGAATTGCAGAGCAGACACAATGGTCCATAAGGCAGAAAGCAGTTGATACTATTATTATGCAAACTTTCATTTGGTAATGGGTTTGTGCCAACTCTATTCTGTGCTCAACTTGCTTCTGAAGCAACTAGTACAATCAATTTTTATGTATTATTAGCATCGTATAGAATAGTGATACCACCAGTGAGATGAAAAAAGAGGATAAAAACCCCTTGAAATTTATATTTGTCCAAATTAATCCAAAGTCCTCTGTCTTGGACCTTTGTTGGGGGGAAAAAAAAGAGTAATTCAAATATTGACAAATGGTATATATCTGTGGCTGAAAATCAGATGTAGATTTATTCTTACAATACTGTATAATAATTCATTTGGTAACACTCCCATGTGCAAAGGGGCCACAATTCTTGATACTTTGATAAATTCAGTATTGTAGCTGCAGCCAAGAAGAATTTGTTCATCTTTGACAGAATCAATCACTATAATGTCTTTTGAATTTCAAACAGAAATACAACAATACAGTAGAAACAGCCCAACACTATACAGTATGTTAATAACCCAGTTCCTAAACTGCATATCCAATGGCAAAACCATCATAAACATTCATGGCTAAACATTCTCAAATTCTATATCTGAAACATAAATCTTAAATATAAAAATTTGTCAGGGCAAACTATCAACAAAGATAAGCAATTTTTTTTTTAAAGCAAAATTAGCAAGTTTTTCTCCATTGTCTTCCTTACCACATTAATTCAACTTTCTAGGGCTGATTTTCTGGCAAATTTCAGGAGAAAATATATATACAGTATGTGTGTGTGTGTGTGTGTGTGTATGTATGTATGTATGTATGTATGTATGTATGCATGCATGTATGTATGCATGCATGCATGCATATGTATGTATGTAGTCTTTGAGTTATGACTTGTTATTTAACTTCAGGTGCTCGGCAACACAGCTGCATTTGTGGTTATTTGCAGCATTGATGGAGTTAGAGACCAGTCATTGCAGGATGCCAAGATGTCTGACTGCCTTCGCAGTGTTTATTGCTTATATACAGTTTTACAAGCAGCAAAACGTAACAAAGAGCAACAGCATTTTCATTGGTGAATTCTCCTTGCCAATCCTTAAGAACATCCTACATCCTCTTAATACAACCTAGATGAGATTATGTATCAGCCAGAGATAGTATCCTTCTTCATCCAGGCAATATGAATGGGGTGAAATCATGGGAACTGAGTGAGATCATGTAGGTACTTGAGGCCTTTCTGAGGTAGGCAGTTTGCTGCACATAACCTCCAAATGACCTCCATCTCTACACAGCATCCCTAGGAACATTGGTTCATTTAATGACTGTCAGGAGCCAGAACAACTCCACATGTAGGCAAAGCACTTTCTTGATTGTTGATCACCTATTTACAAGAAACTTGCCAGAGTGACTGCAATCTCTTGGGAATCAACAAATAAAGGCTTCAATCGTTTGGCCTTTGCCACTTCCTCCCACAGAACAACTCCAAGCTGGAATACCCTTACTCCCCTTTCTATTTTAGCCAGTGATTCCATTGCAATGACCATCAGAAAAAAGGTGTTAGAGGTCTGCTCATTTTACTAACATTATGCCATATGAGTATAATGGGAAGGCTCCATTAGGATCCTATGTTGAGAACTACACATATTTGCAATAGTGGCAAATATCTGTAGCTCGGGTGTAGAATGAGGGTGAAGGTTCGTTCTCTGAGCTTGTTGGTTGGTTTCTGAATGTTTCATTACCAGACTAGGTAACATCTTCAGCGGATATAAGGGCTTCGGGCAGCGGTGGGTTGCTCCCGGTTCGTCCCGCTTCTTAGAGCAGGTAGCGGCGGGAGGCTCCGCCCACCCACCCGGGATGCTCCTGCGCCTGTGCAGAAGCGTCACGCACGCATGAACTGGTAGTAAAGGGTTTTAGAACCCACTACTGGCTTCAGGTGTGAGTGTGTCAAGTGAGGGTTTTGTGATGGGTCTTGTGAAAGGGAGATTACATCAGGTCAGGGTCATTGGGAGGTGAACTGGGGTTTGTGTGGGTTGGTTGAGGGTCAGTGCTGTCTCTGGTTAACTGTGTGGTTGATTTGGATTCTGATGGGTTCATAGGCTGGTTGCAGGTCAATGTGTCTGTTGATGGAATTACTTGTGGAGTGCCAGGCTTCGATGAACTCATGAGCGTGGCAGGTGATAGCGTGGCCAATGATTTTTGTGTTGCTCCAATCAAACTGGTGCTGTTTGGTGTCAGTTGAGTAGAGATTAAGGATTTGGGATCGTGGCTACATGTGTGTGTGTGTGTGTGTGTGTGTGTGTGTGTGTGTGTGTGTGAATGTGTGTGTGTGTGTATGTATAAAATATACTGAATTACAGTAAAAACAATCAAAGCCATAGATATAATAAAAACATAACATTTACATGTAGAGACATAATATTAAACACTTCCCTGGTTTTATAAATGGCAGCCAATACAATGCCTAATTCTTCCGTAGCATTTCAATCATGGACTAAAATTTACAAACCCTTTGCAAATACATCATGAGCTGTTGTCTAAAAATGGTCAATATGAAAGTTAGCCATTATATCCCCAAGAACAGAATTCCGGGTATTGATTATGCATGCAATATAAAACTCTAATAAACATAATTCGATAATTGGGTTGTTGTTTTTTAAAAAAAAAATCTAGATGTGGATTGTTAGGACCCCAGCCTAGAATGGGAGATATGGGTGGGATACTTATTTCAGTCTAAGTCAAAGATTGCCCACATATAGATAGCATTCAAATTATAAGCATAGACGGTGTAATAGGAATTTCTGGCATCGTTCCAACCTAAGGATGTTCTTGTTGTTATGCTTGGATCCTTTAAAATAAAAAAAGATTGTGCCACTGAGCATTGTCATTTGGAATTCCAATTTATAATCAAGGATTACTGTATAGATCTGCCATTGGACCTAGGTAAACAAACCTACCTTTGGTAAGTCATTTATGAGCAATATGTGTCTAGCAGCTTTTGGGGATTTGTTCAAGGAAACAAATGGAAACATCCAGTAGAATTAAACTTATCGTACTTATTATTATCACACGTATTCACAGGTGGCAGAACACTGAGCTTAAAAGTTTTGTATATTGATCTGCCAAAGAAAATGTATTTAATACAACCCTGAACAGGGTTTTGTTGATTTTTCTTCTACGCCAGGTGCAGCACAAGAACGGATGGTTTTGTATAATTTTTCAGATCTCTGTGGGAGGTATTGGTTGCTTTCCTTTTTTCAATAGATCACACCACATTATGTTAGTTTTATTTTTACTCTGTCCAGTTTCAGCATCTGAATAATATAGGTTTGTTCCCTTTGCTTTAGGACAATAAGGCTAAATGGAGTCCATCTATTGTCCTGAATAAAATCATGATGCTCCTTGGAAATTTTGGACTCCATTAAAGACTACTCAGAACTATTTGGAAAAAAATAAAGTAAGAGGTTGACAATTGGCTCCCAAACACTAGCAGAGGAAGTATCACAATAGGGTGAAATACTTCACTTGGTAAACACCTTTAATAAGAGTTTGAAATGAGATCACTAGTTTCCTCCTGAATGTTCTGATCTCCTAACAATAAAGCTGGCTGCAAAGTTTATATACAGAATTTTAAAAATCTCAATTATGTTTTTTTATTTATTATATTTAGAAATTGGATGAAGGTTGCAGAGAAAAAGAAGCTCCATTTCCCTATCACCTTTCTGAAAACTACAGGCATTCCTCAACTTAAACCATTTGTTTAGCAAATGTTAGAAGTTACAACAGCACTGAAAAAAGTGACTTATGATGGGTCCTTACACTTATGACCATCACAGCATCCTCATGGTCCTGTAATCAAAATTTTGGCACTTGGCAACCAATATCTCAACATCCCAGGAACATGTGATCACCATTTGTAACCTTCCCAGCCAGCTTTAGAAACACAAAATCAATGGGGAAGCCGGATTCACTTAAGACTGCATGATTCACTTAACACTTGCAGTGATTTGCTTAATAACTGTGATAAAAAGATCGTAAAATCGGGCATGATTCATTTAACAAACTACTTTCCTTAGCAGTGTAAATTCTGGCCCCAGTTCTGATCCTAAATCAAGGATTATCTGAATTTCAAAATCAGCAGGTCTGGCCATAGAGTTTATAATCCAAAAACGTATTGTTCATATTACTATATGTTGGCTGCAGAATTCTGGACAACCATTAGGTGACAAAAAAAAAAAGAGATACAGAAAGTTCTAACACCCGTGTCATTCACTGGATTTGTGCAACTTGGGTATGGCATTCCTATTCAGTGTTTTCTAGCAGCATCCAATTATTATTGTACTATATGAGGACAGGCTTTCAGTGATGCTATTTAGATTCTATAAATCCCTAGAGAGAAAGAGCAAATGGCTGGATAATTTTCATATTGCATACTGTATAGGAAAAGGGAAAGTTCAGGAAAAACAGCATATCACATTCTTTCCCAACTCTAATTCCTCTAGATTTGGAACTAAAATTCCCAGAATATTCAGCCAAAGTGGAATATTGGCCATACTGGATATTTGAAGGGCATCAAGTTTGGGAAGGCTGATATATATATATTTATCTGAATTGTTTTGATCTAAAAGTAACTTTTCTTTCAATTCTATGTTTAAACGCTCAAGTCCAGTAGTGGGTTTCACTTACCTTCGCTACCTGTTCAGAACTGTGAACACGCACGTGCGCTCACTTCACTCACACGTGGCGCTTCTGCGCATGCACAGAAACTTCTGCACGTGCGCAGATCATCTGTGATGACGTCCGCTGGGTTGGCGGAGCCTCCCGCTGCCACCGCTACCGGTTCTCCCGAACCGGGGTGAACCGGTAGCAACCCACCACTGCTCTAGTCCCAATACAGCTGAAAGTCATTGTCTGTCAGCCTTTTGAGTAGGCCAGGTCAGGAAGTAGACTCCACAAGTTTGACTGGAACTCTACTTTTGTTTTAGACTATAATAGCAGAAAATTGAAAGCCCAACAGTGTTTTCCCTTCCCTCCTTCTTAACCCCTAGTGAATTAGGTGGAGCCCATCTGAGCTTTTTTCTCATGCTTTCTCTATTTCCTATGCTCCACACATGCTTTTGTTTTCGTAAGTGTTTCTGCATATTTGTTTCAAGATCATCTCAAAGTTTCTCCACATCATTTAGTTGCATTTAAATAGATGGATCAAGTGTAAGTGTGACTACAGTTGTATGTAACTACAAACAACTACAGCTAAAATAACATCCCTGAGCAATTCTCAGGAATCCTCTTTGTTATACCATTTATTTTGGGAGGACAGTTTTCATAAGACTAATGACAATTGGGAGGAGATATTTTTCACGAAAGTTAACAAAATTCCATAGAAATATTTAATTGGATGAACAGGGACAATCAGAGGTTGTAATTCATAGATATGCAAAGAAGTTTATTTAGATTTGTTTAGCTTGTTAAAAAAAAATATTTACACTTTTATTTTTTTAATTTTATTTGACTTGTATGGAAGATTTATTTATTTATTCATTTATTTATTTGATAAATTTATGTAGCCACACATCTCACATGCATGACGCTGGGCAGCTTACAAAAATTAAAAAGACAGAAATAGTAATAAAAAATACTGAAATCATAACAAAAATCATTAAAATCATTAAAAACAAACAAAATAAAAACTGTGCCTACTGGCACAGTCCTTTTTGCAGACTCCACATCAGAGGTGTCCAACCTTGGCAACTTGAAGATTTATGGACTTCAGTTCCCAGAATTCCCCAACCAACCATGCTGGGGAATTCTGGAAATTGAACTCCATAAGTCATAAGTTACTAAGGTAGGACACCCCTGCTCTACATCGTTATTACTGGATCCCCAGGTCAGATGGCAAAGCCACCACATCTTCAGTCCCTTCCAGAAGGCCCACAAGGTCAAGGCCAGTCTGACCTCAAAGGGAGATGATGTTTCAGAGGGCAGGTGCCAAAGCAGAGAAGGCTCTATCCCTGGGTCCCATCAGGTGACATCTCTTTGTGGAGAGAGCCAGGGATAGGTTCTGCTTTTCTTCGCTGCCGGTTCGCTCAGTGACGCGCTGTGCGGGGACGCGCTGTGCGGGTGCGCGCGCGCTTCGCGCTTCGCGCTTCGTGTATGCACAGTGCTTTAAAAAAGCTTCTGCACATGCACAGAAGCAAAAAACAAGATGGCAGCACTTATGGCGCCGCCAAAAGAACCGGTTCGGGGACGCGGCAGGCCTGGGTCGCTGCTGGTTCTAGCGACCCAGGCCGCCAAGTTACTACCAGTTCTATAGAGCCAGTCCGAACCGGGAGGAACCCACCTCTGGAGAGAGCCCTCAAACCCTCTTCCTTCTTTCTTGCTTGCTTCTGACATGATGGAACCACAGGGGGGGGGGTGAGGGAAGGAGAAAGGAGAGCAATGGTGTGCAGATATCATTAAGCTAATCTACTCACTTGTATCAGATGTGACACAATTTGATAAAATCATTATTTGTATGGTAAATGCACTGGATGCATGTCGTCATTTTGGCATCATTGTAATTTATTGCAGGCGCCTTGAGGTCTGTCCAGGAAGTGCTGAATAATGAAACTGTTTAAGGTGCTTTCATGCAGACCAGGCCTCCTAAGATTAAACAATTCTAGAGCAGATCCTCCAGCAAGCTTGCACATTGTTTTGAAACTCAGTGGTGGACAGCCCCTTCCCAATGTCTCCAGATTTCTTTTGTGAAAAGAGAAAATCTTAACCAACTGGCCTTGTGGCTTTTGTTTGTCCAGCCATGAATTCTTTTCCCAGAGGGATTTGTGGCAAAAAAAATCAATTAATATACTAGTTCTGAATAACTACAGCTGAATCCAAGCTAATATACATTTCTCACAGAGAAAAGTAAGTGACACAATGATGTTCCTAATATAAAACAAGCGTATAAGTTAAAAATCTTAGATTGAAGCCATTTCGAACAATTATTTTTGTCTCCTACATACTGTACTGCAGGTATCTTAATCCTGTTTTCTTCATATAATGCACTTCCTTCAACCAAGATTATGGGGCCTTGAGATTCGTATTTTAAAACAGCATATAATGAACCCGCAGGTAAGTCAATTTTTATCAGATGCAGAAAGTTTTATGTAATTGCCTTAAAGGCTATTAGCTCTGTAGTTAGGTTATCTGAAGGAGACGGGAAAGCTGCTGCATCTGCAGTGCATCAGGAGAAGACAAACGTTCACTTTTATCCCTCAGTTCTTCCCTTTTTATTCTGAGGTTTAAATAAAGATGTCAGAGTGACATTTTGCAGGTTTCTTTATGGCTTGAATTACTTGGGAAGGAGACTGAGAGGGAGGAGAGGGCAGATGTGTGTGTGGGGGGATCCTCCCTGACAACATGGTGGCCCTTCCAAAACTGGGGCACAGAGTGCATAAGTTTACTGGTGGATGCTTCAGAGATAGCAGATACAGAAGTAAAATTAAGAAAGAGTAATTTCTGAAGCTCTATATTTTAATTACTTCTAGTCAATAAGTGCACTGTTATCATGAGCATGACAGATGCCTCACATATGGCAGATAAATTGTACTTATGCCAAGATATATTTTTTTATTTAGAAATTGCATCAAATGAGAAAAATGCGAGTCTGCTTTTAAGAAATCTTGATAAGAAGCTGAAAAGCAATATTGCTTGAGAACTTTCCTTCCTCTTTGCCATCTCTTGCTATAATTCCGACAGTATTCTTTGTCCCGATTTTTCTCTGCAGATTTTCTCTACAGATCAAGAAGGTTAAGTTAAATATCTGAAATTGTAAATAGGGCTCTTGAGGAGGCTTCCTTAAGGAGCCTTCATGGACATAATTAGATAGGACCTCAATAGATTTGTCCAGCCGAGGAACTGATGTGGTTGTTAAGCTGTTCAGCCAGGACTGGGGGCCGGGAGCTTTCCTTCAGCTTTTAACCTTCTATTTATTTCTTTTTATCACATGTTTTAAAAGAATAACAGAGTTGGAAGGGACCTTGGAGTTCTTCTAGTACAACCCCCTGTTCAAGTAAGAGACCCTATATCATTTCAGACAAATGGCTGTCCAATGTCTTCTTAAAAATGTCCAGTGAAAGAGCACCCACTACTTCCGGACAGGGGTGGGTTCTAATTTACCTCGCTGCCGGTTCGCTTCCTCCCACGCCGCCGCATGCGCAGTGCTGAAAAATAAAAAAAAAGCCAAAAAAAAAGCCAAAAACAAGATGGCGACGCATGCGCAGTGCCGGAAACTTGGCTTCTGCGCATGCGCAGAAGAAAAAAAAATCCCCAAAAAAAGATGGCAGCGTCCACGGACTGGCACCGACTGAACCAGCTCTGTGACATCACCGTGGCGTCACCAGCGGTTTGGGCGAACCGGTCCGAACCGAGAGGAACCCACCTCTGCTTCCAGAGGCAAGCCATTCCACTAGATAATTGTTCTCACTGTTGGGAAATTTCTCCTTAGTTCTAGGTTGCTTCTCTCCTTGATTAGTTTCCATTCATTGCTTCTTGTCTTGCCTTCTGGTGCTTTGTCTGCAAATTTGATAAGTTCTCCTTCTATTCCCTCATCTAAATTTTTTATGAATATATTGAAGAGTACTGGTCTAAGACAGAACCTTGGGGTACCCCACTGCTTACTTTTCTCCATGGGGATCTAGTTCCATTAAGGACTACACATTGAGTACAGTTTGTCAGACAGTTATGAATCCATCTGGTGGTGATGCTGTCTATCCCACATTTTTCTAGCTTACCAAGAAGTTGATTATGGTCTACTTTGTCTAATGTCTTACTGAAATCCAAATAGACTATGTCCGCAGAAATTCGCTGGTCCACTAATTTAGTCACTTTGTCAAAGAATGAAATAAGATTTATTTGGCACAATCTGTTTTTGACAACCCATGTTGGCTTCTGGTTATAACCTTGCTTGCTTCTAGTGTTAGCCAGTGCAGCTCGTGGAGAATTGGTGTAATATGGGTGTACCTAGGTGCACCCACAACAGCACGCGCAGCCGCATTCTGGACCAACTGTAGTCTCCGAACACTCTTCGAGGGTAGCCCCATGTAGAGCGCGTTGCAATAATCTAACTGTGAGGTGACAAGGGCATGAGTGACTGTGAGGAGAGCCTCTTAGCAATAGCACTTAGACTTATATACCGCTTTACAGTGCTTTACAGCCCTCTCTAAGCGGTTTACAGAGTCAGCATATTGCCCCCAACAATCTGGGTCCTCATTTTACCCACCTCGGAAGGATGGAAGGCTGAGTCAACCTTGAAGGCTGAGTCAACCTTGATCCAAGTAGGGTCGCAATTGGTGCACCAGGCAAACCTGTGCAAAGGTCCCCCTAGCTACAGCTGCCAAGTCTAGGAGTCTAGGAGGACACCCAAATTGCAAGCCCGTTCTGAAGGGGACAAGTTTTTCTCCCCCAGAACCAAGGATGGACAGTCGACATAGTCTTTAGGAGGCAATACCCACAGCCACTCGGTCTTGTCTGAGTTAAGTCTGAGCCTGGAACAGTCTCTTCATTTCCTTGTAATCAGTGAAAGAAAAATGGTCTTAAAAAAGGGAAGTGGAGAAAAATGCCACCTTCTATCAACTTTTACTATGTAGACGAAACCGCAACAGGAATAAGTTTCTGTTTCTTCTACTCCATAAGACTGCTCTGCTTCTTTTTAAATAGGATTATATCAGAAGATGCAACTGCTTTAAGGAGGTGGACAGACATGTTGCAAGAGCAACTCCATTTATTGTGAAGCCCCTCTCTGCCTTTAAATCAGAAGAAATAATGGAAGTGTTTGATGAAGCCTTCAACATTAATTGGTTGCTGATCCCTTCTTTATCAGAGATTGTACACATCAGGTTCTCTGTTGGATATTCCTGGATTGTGTAAGTATAAGTGGGCTACTCTTCTAGTTACCCCTTAATTAACAAGTTCTTTCTAAACTGGCTTGTTTTCTTCAATTCCATATTATTAAGTTATTAAGCATTCCTGGCTTCTCTCAGGAATGACACAAATTAAGAGAATGTGATGGTTTTAGTCAGGTAGGAATAAGAATCATCAGCACTGTGATGGTTGTGTGTTGTACTATATACCTGTTTAACTGCACGAACATCTACCTACATTGTATAGGTAGTTCCTAGGACTTTGATTTTGAAGAGGTTTCCTGTTATAGTATCTGTTTTATACATATTAATGTTTACTGTCTATAGAAATTCTCAGTTATTTAGGTCATGGTTGTCCCAAAGGTGCTTTTTCAAGAGGCAACTGGACTCTATTTTTTCTTTGAAGACGTTTCTCTTCTCATCCAAGCTGAGCTGAAGAAGCTTCTTGGATGAGAAGCGAAACGTCTTCAAAGAAAAAACAGAAAGTCCAGTTGCCTCTTGAAAAAGCACCTTTGGGACATTAATGCTTACTATTTGTAAACTGAATGTACAATGCTTTGGAGAAGATCCATGAATTTTAATAAGGTTGTAGATAATAAATGACAAAAATATCAAGGGAGGGGATGCTGATGGAGATAGAGATCAAAAATAGTCAAGATTGGCTTTGCTTCATAATTTGTACTAAACGTGTAATATCTAAGCCCTCTATTCAAAGCAACATTAGTGAACCGGCTTTAATGTTGTTTTTTTCCTCACTGTCAATAAGCCATAAAATTACATCCTTTTAAAACACTCTTGGTATGAATAGAACAAAAAAAAAGGGCAGGGAATAATCATCTTGAGAAAGAATAACGAGATAAATAATGACTAAGCTTGCCAGATTCCAAGACATTTCTGGAGATGTTGCGTTCTGAATTCATTGTAATGAGCTGTGGTTTGGTTTCTCCCTTTACAAATAAAATAAGGTAAAATAAAATAAATACTTGAATTCATTCTAACCACCTGCACAATGGATCGTTGCCCAGTTAATTTCCTTTGTGTTCTCGTTTAAGTTATGTAGTGTTCCTCTCAGTTAAGCTGCTGTTACAAAGGCAGCATTTTCATAGCAGTAAAGACAATGGCAATGTTCTTTGGAAAAGAGGTTGGGATGGGGGTGGAGGGTCTTTTTTTATTATTTGTATTATTTATTATTTGTTGCCTGTATTCATGCAACATAGCGATGATAAGACTTTAATCATTATATGGCAAAAGGGATGATCTGACTTGGTGCAAAATTATACCCAAACAACCATGGAATTGGCAGTCCAAACAAGTGTGTTATAGTGGACAGGGATAAGACCTACCTGGCTAATCTCCCCTTCCTCCCCCAATATCTGTCCAGAATTCACTTTGTACTGAATAGCAGTTAGCAGTTAGCAGTTAGACTTATATACCGCTTCATAGTGCTTTACAGCCCTCTCTAAGCGGTTTACAGAGTTAGCATATTGCCCCCAACAATCTGGGTCCTCATTTTACCCACCTCAGAAGGATGGAAGGCTGAGTCAACCTTGAGCCGGTGAGATTTGAACCGCTGAACTGCAGCTAGCAGTCAGCTGAAGTAGCCTGAAGTAGTGCTGCACTCTAACCACTGCGCCACCTCGGCTCTTATAAGATCTTTCTTATGAAGATAAGGGGTCAACGAGCTTCAAAAGAAACAAAAGTACTGCATTACTTAATCAATTAATGTAACCTTTTGTCTATAATTGATATTCCTATAGACTTTTAGAATACCTGCCCTTTCCTCTGGGGCAGAGTGGAGTGCAGGAAGGCAAATTTTACATTTAGACCATCTGAAACTTTCATCTGATCGCACCGCATGAAAGCATTTCCCAGAATTCAGACATCTGGTCTGGGTTTGGATAGACTTAAATGTTAGGAGAAGGGGTATCTTTGCAACATAATAGGTCATAAGATTAAATTGCAATGCGTCCAGGCCTAGATCAAAACTGTTTTGTTTGCCTACATATTTAAGTAAGATTGTATATTGTACTAAGTTTCCTGGCTGAGTTTGTTCAGTGAATGTTATTATGGCTCTTTTATTTAAGTACAATTGTTATGTGTCTTTATATTTAGCATAAATCACTCTGATATCTATAGGAATGAATATAATTAGGAACATGCATGTTTCTTGTTTTTATGGTTATTTTAAGATGTATTTTTATTGTTCTGTTTTTATTGTATGGTGCCCGGAGTCACATTCATTAGATGGGCGGCTACATAACATAAAATAAAAAATAAAATAAAATAAAATGTGGTATCTTAATAACTAATACATGTATTGCATAAGATTTTGTGACTGATAGCACTATAGGAAATTTGTTGGCCTTTGAAATGCCACAATTATTGGTTGTATGTGCTGCAAAAACTGCCTATGGCAATTGCAAGGACAAAAGGCAAATTTAAATGCAGTTAATGAAGGAAAAAACATGAAAATGCTTCAAAATTGTGTTCAATAGGACAAGAGGAGATTAAAGATAATTTAAACATCATATGAGCAAACAGCCTCAGTCATTTGGGGATTCCCCCACTTGTATTTTGCACAGAGGTTAAAAGAAATTAAACTTTTTGTCTCCGGTCCATTTCATCTAACATTAAACCCTAAAGTTCTCTTCATTCCAAAAATTTCTCTTTATTTAATTAACTTTATACCACATGTTTTTTTCTCCTTAAAAGTTGGTTGACTTGTAATGTAGTTATTCATTCTCTTTCTTTTTTTTTTTGCTTTGTTCCACCTAATTATGTAGCTGCCAATCTTAAAGCATGCAAAAGAGATAAATTTGAAAACATTCTTGGCTTTGGTTATACTACAGATAGAATTGTTATTTTTCTTCTCACAAGGGCGAGACAACGCTATGTTAAATTTTTGCAGGCCAATTTTTTTTAAACATAAAAAGAATTCAGTGAATCTAACAGGAAAGAAAGGAATTGACAGGCATGTAATTATTTGACTATTCCTACTTTTGTCACTTTTCCTCCCTCCTGCCAGTCTTTTTACCATTCCTTGCCTTATGTTAACAAAGTCCAGGATCTCTTTTACATAAGAACAATCTGCAGAGCATGAACAGAGTGACAGTAACAGGTCTTAGCCAAAAATAGTGTGATAAGACATTGAAGCTGTTCAGAACTCACCTTAACGAATCCATTTTTTGGCATGAATGAGATTTCATTATTTCCTTTAAAAATGTACATATCAGTAAGTAAAAAGTTTTTATAGAAAGGAAAGGTGGTAAATGCACGTGTCCTATCTTTCACCCATCTTCTAGCTCTGATGAAATATTTCTCTGTTGAAAAATGTAAGCTCTGCAGACAAACTCATTACTTCTCAGCAGCCATTATGAGTTCCAGAACCTTCTCACAATTCACATTGCAAAATTTTGCTAGCAAGACCCCCACCCACCCCAATTTGTAATTTTATGGTTTCCTTGTTCTTGTTGTCTCCACTCCATCCGAAGCTTCCACTTGATTTCTCTTAATCTCTGGAAGTGTAGAAAGAGGCCAAATAAACCAAGCCAAAATTCAGGTTCATAGAATCCGCTGCAAACACACTTCAGATTCTCTGAACTTCTTTAGATGATGTTTTAGAAAATCATTGCTTACTAAATTACACTATTGAAATGGCAATTATAGGCATTATCATCTGTGAATAAATGTCACTGAACTCAGTGCAAATTGCTTTTCAGTAATAATTCAGCTCTAATCCTATGCCCATCTCTCTCTCTCTCTCTCTCTCTCTCTCTCTCTCTCTCTCTCTCTCTCTCTCTGTGTGTGTGTGTGTGTGTGTGAAATGCATTCTCCTGCAGGGTCTTGGAGGCATTACTATTAATCTGTGTTTTATTTTGGTGTTTGTTTTTTTACTGTGTTCATATTAACTTTGCAAGGAACTGAACTGTGCTGAGTCAATGAGAGCCCAGTTTAAATTGCATTTAGAGTGTCAACAAAGGGCTTAAGCTTAGCAGGTTTGGAACACTTTCAACAAGCTAGCAAGATCCATTATACCTAAGGTGGAAATTTAGCAATGCTTACAAACATTGTATAGACTTGCACTGGGAATAGGTTCAATTTAACCCAGACTTGCTTTTCTCAAGCTCATTCTAAGGAGCTCCCCCTTTAGTATATATTTCCTTGCTTGAAGGGAGAACTTTTGCTCATGGCTAGTAGTGACTCTATTTTTAGGGCTTAGCTTTGATCATTTGCTAGTGGGAGCACTGTTTCCTTCCAATGCAGAAACTACCTGGTATTTAGCCTTAGAGTTGTTGGGATAAAGATTTTATAACAGAAAAATAGCATTGTACAAGTCATAAGCAATATATGCAATGAGGCCATTAGAGTTAATGTTCATGGTCTTGCTGAAATCAGAGAATGACTCACTTTTGACAATCTCATTTTTGAACAGGATTGTTTAATCCAAATTATATGCAACAGGTTCATCAAGTAGGATGGATATGTGTCCTACTAGAGATGGGACAGCCCTCTACTACAAGAATTATCAAGTCCAGTTGAACAACAAAAACTAATAAAAAGAAAGAAAAGGAGACACATTATTAAATCCAGACAGATTGAGTATACAGGACAAATTAAAGGATTTTGGATTAAGACAAGTAGAACCTATACGAGTAATATTATATTAAATATGAAATTTTGTTTGTGGTAAAAAAGATGGGACATACCAGGATATTATAGTAATAGTAGTAGGAAGGTGAAATATGTATTGTAGATGGGAAGGTCTTAAAAATTAATATAGGAGCTTATTAGAGAAAATTAGACTGAAGAGCTTGGATAACTGAAATGTGTTTTCAAAGATGAACAAAATGTATTAGAAAGTTTGGATATGTTTTTATGTATAAAAGTATTGGTTTCATTAGTAAACTGATTAAACTGAATTTACCAGTCATCTGAATAATTTTCAAAATCATTAATGATCAAAAAGAGTATGTCACATTGATCATCCTCATGTCCCCTTATCTATGGTTCAGTATTACCTTCTCCTTCTCTCCAATTTAACAACTGAAGGAGCTAAAAACTGCTCTTAGTTATTCTAATGTTAAGGTAGTTTTAAATTTCCTTTCTCCCAACAAATTTTCCCACCGACACAATTTAGGAGAGTTCACTGACAAGGTCAGGGTTGGATCTGCCTAACTCCCATTGGCCAATTCAGACTGGAGATGCCTCTGTCCTCAAATCCATGTGGAGGATGTCCTCCATGACCCTGACTTGGGTTGCTGGAAAGTTCAGACATCTGGCTTTTGCAGCAGGATCTGCCCACATACAGTAGTACTTGCCTGGTACTTTCTGAAGCATTTGTCAAGTCTGAGGCAGCTACATGAGAAATGCACTTTCATGGGAATGACTCAGATTTCTTATTAAAAGCGGTTTAACATTCTTTTGAAAGAGCACCAGACCTGTGCTTAAAAAATAGCACTGGGACATTCTTCAGAGAGCTGTGTAGAATGTTGATTTAAACCAAAAAAGAGAATCTGATTCCGATAGCTATATGTTGTTGATTCTGTCTTCAATGATTGCACTACAGATATGATAGCTGAAAAGTATTTTGTGGAACTATACTTTTTACTGTTTCATAATTGGAGTTCGGGGAGCAGTACTATTTTGCCTGATCCTCAGGCTAGGTCTGGATGCTGCCAGTCACAGTGACTTATTAGCACTGCCATTTCCTTGAGGAGAGAACTTGCTCATTGTTTTTCCCATTACACCCTACAGCTTTCCTCTCTGCCACTTAACCTAACTTCTTCCAGTGTCAGCTCCCAATATTCCTCACAACCAGGGGTGGGTTCTGGATCCTTTTGCTGCCGGTTTGCTCAGGGTTGCGCCCTTGTGGAAAAATATAGGAACAAATGTAATCAAAGTAAGATTTTGAAGTAGGAGATTGAATTCCAGTTGCTTCACCTGTAATTTTTGGAAGTCTCTTCACTTTTTATTGTTTTTCGTGCTTGGATAAATTCATTTTCTGAATTTCTATTTCTTGGATTCTTTACTTTGACCTGATGTGGCACTAGTCAATGCAGAGAAAAGTCCTACACTTAGGTAGGAAAAACCAAAAATATACATATAAACTGGGTGAAACCAGACTCAATAGCAGTGACTGTGAGAGGAATCTTAGAGTCTTAGTAGACAACCAGCTAAACATGAGCCAGCAGTGTGCAGCGGCAGCCAAAAAAGCCAATGCAATCCTAAGCTGCATTAATAGAGGGATACAATCTAGGTCTAGGGAGGTACTAATACCATTCTATAAAGCCTTAGTTAGACCACACCTAGAGTACTGCATCCAATTTTGGTCACCACACTACAAAAAAGACATCGAGACTCTAGAGCAGTGGTTCTCAACCTTCCAAATGCCGCGACCCCCGCCACGCCGCCGCGACCCCTGCCCCCTCCCCGCATGCGATGAGGTGACAAAGGGGGCGTGGTGGGCTAGCGCGCGCTTAGGCAACCCCTGTGAAAGGGTCATTTGACCCCCAAAGGGGTCGTGACCCACAGGTTGAGAACCGCTGCTCTAGAGAAAGTGCAGAGGAGAGCAACCAGGATGATTAGGGGGCTGGAAACTAAAACATACGAAGAGCGGTTACAAGAACTGGGCATGGCTAGTCTAGCGAAGAGAAGGACCAGGGGAGACATGATAGCAGTGTTCCAATACTTGAGGGGCTGCCACAGAGAGGAGGGGGTTAGGCTATTTTCCAAGGCACCAGAAAGCCAGACAAGGAATAATGGATGGAAACTGACCAAGGAGAGATTCAACCTAGAAACAAGGAGAACATTTCTGACAGTGAGAGCGATCAACCAGTGGAACAGCTTGCCTTCAGAGGTTGTGAGAGCTCCAACATTTGAGACTTTCAAGAGGAAATTGGACTGCCATTTGTCAGAAATGGTGTAGGGACTCCTGCTTGAGCGGGGGTTGGACTAGATGACCTACAAGGTCCCTTCCAACTCTGTTACTCTGTTACTCTGTTACTCTGTTACTGTTAGTCTATGGGTCTTTGGGAATGTTATGGGGTATTTCACCAAATTATAAATTTCTTTTGTGATTATTCTCTACATTCTATAATGCTGTATTATTTTGTATTGTTCCTCCTTTTTTGAAAAAAATATCATGCTTTATTGTATCCTTTTATTTATTTTTAGCCCCCCTTTAATGTTTTTTAAATACTCCTAATACTCCTTCCTCCTCCTATTTTCTCCACAACAATAATCCTGAGAGGTGGTTTGAACTGAGAGAGAAGGCCTGGCCCATAGTCACCCAGCTGGCTTTCATGCCAAAGGCCAAACTAGAATTAATGGTCTCCCAGTTTCTAGCCTGATGCTTTAATCACTAGACCAGACGGGTTAAATTTAAAACATCAAACATAACGTTCATTCTTTGGAGCCAAAAATGGATACTCAATACTTCTAAGAATTGCTTCTACTTTGTTCCCTCCCCCTGGCACCCTGTTTGCCAATTGTGTGTCACTTCTTCCTTGTCTTTAAAGTTCTAGTTCTATTGACTACTATTGCCCATCTATCGAAGAGCGGATGAACCACGCACTGGAATCGCTGCACTTCATCTTTTAGATTAAAACAGTCTATGAATTTTATAAATAAATACATACCTTTCTTTATACATTCCGTGACTATTAAGCTTTTGTTCTTGGTGCTTCATCTATATTCACTTTGTCTGGAGTCCCGAAGAGGTTCATGCCTTGCCATCAAATTAACATTTCAGCCTTGAATCCCCCATAGCCACACTATGCCATTTGCAGAGGGTTTTTGTAATTTTTATGCAAGCCTATGTCTTTTTGGTTCTTCTACTTAGTGATATTTTTTCTCATAATGCTTAAGAAGCAACCTACCATTAAGTGTCAGTCTGAGTGTGCCGCATTCAAGTATGTGCCAATTAGCTGTACAAATACGTTAATTACCCAGAGTTCTCTAGCTAAGAGGAGATTTTTTGACCCCGAACCTTGGTGTAAAGAGGTTACTCTGGTAATTATAAAGTCAACTGGCATTTAAGGCATCTAAAACATGATTTCAAGTTCCTCATAAAAAATGGTTCCAGAAACTGCTGCTTCTGAAGTATTTCCAGTTTCAGTCACTTCAAGGTAGCTGTGGGGTTCCTAAGTTTTATGTAGACACTACTCAGCTGTTATGTTATTATTTATTAATTTGGAAAATGTGTGTGCCATTTATTCCTTTAATTGCTCTGCTTGTTTACGACAATGTAATAAAATATCCATATGAACAACATACTATAAAACCTGCATTTAAAAAAACTATAAAATCTAACAGATGGAAACAAAATAAAATAGGAATAATAAAACATTAATTTCATTAATTCTGTCAGTTTCTTTGCACCTTTGTCTCAGTGGCAATTGGACAGTTTGGTTCACTCATTTTAGAAGGACAGGACAAGATATAAATCCTTAGTTGGAAAGGCTATAGCAGTGAATGAGCTATGGATGTTGAATTGTCATCACCTTTCTCATTACTCATATTTTACAACCCCACGTGATGCAGTCAGAGCAGTAGTGCCTCACTTGAAGTATAAAATTCTTCATCTCAGTTCCCAAGAGAGCATCTGTCTAATGTTTTATGTTTCGCCCCTTCCATCTCTTGTAGCTATGTGAATTTTGATCAGCTGAGCCAAGAGGCCACCATGCTTTATGAACTAGAAACAAGCTAAAAGTTAGAGTCAACATTACTTTAAAAATTCAATACAAAATATCCTGAAGAAAGGATTAACATTAATCAATAAGAGGATATATAAGAAGGAATTCTGATTCTGTCTGACAGGAGATATATGATCTGGAAGAGAACAGAAATGCATTTACAATGCTGTAGCATGAAAACTGCATTTAAAAGTTTCTATTTATTAGGGGTTTTTTCTATTCAATTGTTTACATTTGGTTTGTTAGATTATTTTGTATTTTATTTTATACTGTAGTAGAACATGAGAACATAAGACTGTTGGTTTGAGCCAACAACCCATCTGGAGCTCTGCCACCCCACAATCTGTGCCACACCTATGTCCTAATCCATGCAGCTCATGACATTTTCATCACATCAGCCTCAGCAGTTCCACCTTCCAAATCCTCCAGTATGGTATGTGAGAGCCTCCCTTCCAGCCACATTTGTGCCAAAAATTGAAAATGGTTTCCCTAATCTTTACAGAAAGTAGACCATCTGAGGCAAGTGATGTATGTCAGCTGTGCTTGTAGGCAACATTACAAGATCATTTGTTGCAATTGATATATGGTCAGTCTAGGAAGTGCTGCATAGTTTCTAATGGTTTCTTATGTATGTGCCAAGTGTTTCTTTCTAAGCAAGCATTCTGTGTCACATAGTTGTCAAGTTATGGTCACCACAATACAAAAAAGTTGTTGAGACAAAGAAAGAGCACAGAGAAGAGCAACGAACATGATAAGGATTTAGGGACTAAACCATACAATGAACAATTGAGGCAACTAGGGATGTATGGTCTTATGAAGAGAAGGATGAGGGGTGATGTGATAACAGTCTTTTAGTATTTGAGGGATTGTCACAAAGAAAAGGAGGTCAACCTATCCCCCAAAGCACCTGAGATCATTAAAGAGAGATCCGATCTAGAGCCAAGGAGAAATTTCCTGACAATGGGAACAATCGGTGGAATGACTTACCTCCAGAAGTTGTGGGCGCTCCATCACTGGAAGTTTTCAAGAAGAGATTGGACAGACATTTGTACAGATTGATATAGGGTCTCTTGCTTGAGCACAGGATTGTACTTGAAGACCTCCAAGGTCCTTTCCAACTCTATTATTCTACTATTATTCTACGGTCTATGTTCTATGTCCTATAGCTGACAACCAGATACATTCAGAAGCTTACAAACAGAGACAGACTCGGTTGCTCCGTCATATCTTGTGTTTAAGGCTGGTGCAAAGTCTTAAGGAGAAATAATTGTTTCTCCTTTCCCAGTCTGCAATTTAGTCTTGCAGTTCCTTGTTTTCCAATTGCAAATTCTGTAACCCATCTGTCTCTAAAATTTTCCAGTCCATGTCCAATTCAGTGGATTTTTCTCTTTCTTTAATTAATTTACTGGTCACTTCAGAGTCAATTCAAATCTCCCCATAACATTTCTCAGCAATTAACTCTAAAAGCTTCCCTGAATCAACAAGATAAAGTTTCAGCCTGACAGCTTTATTTCTGTTGTCCATTGTTGTGTCATCCCTTCTGGACTGTAGCTTGATGTGTTTCTCCCCAATAGTTCTTTTCCACGAAGGCACTTAATTTGGCTATGGTAAAAGATAACTTTTCTCTCTGCTTGTTTTAAATTTAAATTCTCCATTCCACTTTGATTTCTTCTCAGTACCTCTAAAATCTTCCATGTGATGTATTACAAATTGCAAGTTTCCATCTGCCTTCATTTTTTAGAGCATTCACAAGAATGTCAAAATATTCTAGGAGGCTGTTTATCATTAACCTAATTATGACTGTTTCAGATAGAATTACCCTTTGAACTTCTAGTTGGCATGATATTTCTAGCATCTCATTAAAATGCACCGATAAGCTTTTTTCCTTCTTTGAGTCTCTTATTACAAAACTGTGTAACAAGGTGTGCTTTGGAAACCATGGGCCTTTTCATTATGTAGTCATTTCAACATTGCCCATATTTTTGTACTTTTCTTGTTCCTTAAATGAAGCATAACTGAATTGCCTTCAATTAAGCAAACTCATTCTAGGTGCTTTTTCATAACTTGTGTTCCATTTTTTTTCCCATTTTTGTTAATGACTAGGAGTGTTAGGAAAAGAAGCTGATCATGAAAAAATAGCCAAGAGAAAGATGTATGTACAAGGTTCATCCTTGCTCAAGGACATTCCTGTGTCTGTAAATGCAGGCCAGAGACACATAGTCCTGATCTTGTAACCATTCATTTAGTGACTGTTCGAACTTACCACAGCACTGAAAAAAGCTTGTGACCATTTTTCACACTGATGAACCATTGCAGCATCCCCGTGGTCATGTGATCAAAATTAGGATGCTTGGCAACTGGCATGTATTTATGGCGGTTGCAGTGTCCTGGGGTCATGCAATCCCCTTTTGTGATTTTCTGACAAGCCAAGTCAATGGTGAAGCCAGATTCACCTAACAACCATGTTCCTAACTTAAACAACTGCAGTGATTCACTTAACAACTGTGGCAAGAAAGGTCATAAAATGGGGCAAAATTCACTTAACAACTGTCTTGCTTAGCAATGGAAATTTTGGGCTCAATTGTGGTCGTAAGTCGAGGACTACCTGCATGTTAAAGCATTTCACCCCATATGAATCTATGAGTAGTTTTGGGTTGGGTTTTTCTTTTTTTCTTTTTCTTTTCTTTTTTTTTTGCACCCTGCAAATCTGCAGCAGGATAAACATTAGTCAGGACAAAGGCTGATTAATGTTCATTTTTCCTCAGAAAAAGTCTGACCCGCTTTTGAAACTGGCCACATGGACAGAGTCTCAGCTTTATTTCTCTTTCTTTTGTAAATAGAATAATAGCCTCACACTTGCAAGAGTACAGGGCTTCCTGCAAAGCTCTTTATAGCACTTCCCAGACCAACCATGCCACAATACAACAGTGCATCAAAAGCACCTGAAAAAAAGAAGCCGTTTCTTCAAAATCTCATTCTGTTGTCAGCCACAGAGCATTTGTGAGGCGGAAAACAAATAACCTGCACCCAGCCACTGTACAAAGTAAGTTCAATCCCGTATGTTTCTAAATAGACAAGCAGTTTTACATCCAGGTAGTTTATTAAAATTGAGGCATAAATATGTCAGAATTGAAATCTGTCCTACAAAGCAAGTAAGGAAATGGACCAGGTTTATTGCAACTCCCACATCTCCAATACAGGCTTGTATTATTATTGGCATGTGTCTGCAGAGGCCTCTTTTCCATTTGAAGAAGGTGTTAGTCTTAAACAATATGGTACCAACTACTGGACGTTGCAGTTACAAAATCTTATATTTCCAGTGGAAACTTGATGTACAATTCTGACATTTTTCCAAAGTTCAGTACAAGTCACAATCAAGGCTCCGTTTGTAGGTCACGTCTCACTTTTTGATACTATTTAATTTGGACAACTTAAAAGTGACAAGATCCCTTTGTTACCACTACTCATTAGAGCAGTGACATAGGCTGTCATCATTAACAAAAGGTTTAATTTAAAGCAATATAAACAGCACTGCACAGCAGTAAAAGAAGTGGCAATTAAAATGCGTCTTCTATGATGGAATGAACTTTAACAAGGATCTTAATGATCAGATTAGAAGTCATGCATGAAGTTCTACTTCTAATGCATGGTAAATTCATAAAAAGGAGATAAAAATGTAATATAAATATGAAGTGTGGCATTTGTGAACTAGATAGAATCGTGACACTGCAGACATTTTGCCTTAATGAGAGGAGAAAAAAGAGGAAAGGAAAGAAATTCTCCACTGCCAGTGCATCATTTGAATCAATTTAGTTTAAATGTGCTTGCTTGCTTTCATGGAAGGTCATTATTTTGTAAAGTGATTTTTGTAATTGTTGTCATTCTATATCACTTATGTCACATTTAGGCGAGATTAATTCTGAGAGCATCCCTCTAATACAGTGGTTCTCAACCTTTCTAATGCCGCGACCCCCCCACAACCCCGCCACTGCCGAGACACCCCCCACCGAGGCTACGCGGGAGAAGAGTGCCCCACCCATCTTCACAAGGCACACCTGGGGAATGAGCAGGGATGAAATGCTCCTGGTTCGCTCGTACCTGTCGGTCACCGTAGAGCCGGTCACCAAGGTAGCGCGAGGCGCCGCCCACCCACCCGGATGCCACTATTTGGTTTCTTTTACCCTCTGCGCATGCGCAAAGCATTCTGCGCATGCGCAGAGGGTAGAAGAACTCAAATGGCGGCGTCCAGGCTACCAGCTGTCCGGCGACTCGCAGCACGGCCGAACCGGGACCTTTTCACCCCTGCAGTGACGGTGGCACCAAAATGGCGGGCTAACGCACGCGGCGACCCCTGTGAAATGGTCGTTCGACCCCCAAAGGGGTCGCGACCCACAGGTTGAGAACCGCTGCTCTAATAGATTATTAGCTAGCTGATTTGCTCAATGGCATGCACACACCGACACAGACATAAGCACACACACGTTGTCAAGCTAGTAGGGTATCTCCTGTCAAGCAGAGAAATTAAACAGAAGCTCCAAGGTGGCTTCTTTTCCGAAGTTTATTCTGCTTCATGGGTCAAAATCTCGGGAATTTTTATTCCTTTGTCTACTTTCTTTTGCTATCTCCAGAAAAATTAAAGTATAGACTTACTTACAGTTTATAGTAGAATTTTATAAAATGGATTGAGAAACCAGCCCTTGGTGCAATATATCTGCTCCCCCCACCCCAATGACAAATAGTTAGGCGGTAAGCTGCTCTAGGACTATCTATAGTGGCCCAAGAATACAGGAGTTGGTCCTCATTAAATAAATGGCAGCTTTAGGAAATACTTAGGGATAAAGATATATACCCTAGATTAGTATATAAATCCCTAATCTTACATGGAACAATGGAAGAGCTATGCTGTTTGGAATCAGAGTGGAACATCAGGTATGAGCATTGTTGGTGGACACTTGGAAATATTGGAAATATTTGGAAAATAATTGGAAATATTCTATCCCGGAGAATGTTTTGTAATTATTATCTCTAAGACTGTAATTCCGTCCATGAATTTTCAAACCAGTTTAACAGCTACGGCTGCTAAATTAGGTGTTTCTGATAGCTATTACAATTGGAAATTGTCCTTCTCTAACCTCCCTATTCCTCCCCAGTCCTCTTTTTATAGATACTATTATTATAATGGGAAAACAGCACATTGCCCCTTCTGCCGAGGTCTTCCATCCATAGAAATTACTTGATGAGCTTTTGAGAGGCGATCCTGTTTGAAATAAAGATGGATATTACTAGAATACTAAGTTTGTATTCCAAGCCGGTTAATTATACACCTCACAACATCGCTTCCACTTAGCTTTAGATAAAATTCACATGATCCACACACACACGTATTCACATGGTCTATATACAGGTAGTCCTCGACTTACAACAGTTTGTTTAGTGACCATTCAAAGTTACAAGTGAACTGCACTGAAAAAAGTGACTTATGACCATTTTTCACAGTTATGACCTTTGCAGCATCCCCATGATCATGTGATCAAAATTCAGACACTTGGCAACTGTTTCATATTTATGACGGTTGCAATGTCCCAGGGTCATGTGATCACCTTTTGCGACCTTCTGACAAGCAAAGTCAATGGAGAAGTCAGATTCACTTAACAATCAGGTTAACTTATCCCCTGCAGTGATTCACTTAACAACTGAGGCATGAAAGGTCGTAAAATGGGCCAAAACAGACTTAACAAATGTCTCACTTAACGACAGAAATTTTGGGCTGAATTGTGGTCGTAAGTCGAGGAGTACCTGTACATCAATGCCAGAGATGTTAATGATTTCTCACTGGGTATCTGTGTCTCTGAGGCTAGAAGAAAAAGTCTTGACTTCTGTCGACTTTTTGAATAAGTCCATGTGGTTTTCTTCAGAAGTGGTTTGCCTAGGGCTGAGAGAAAATGACTGGCCCAAGGCTGCCTGGCTGGCTTTGAGCCTAAGGGGATACTAGAACTCCCAATTTCCAGTCTTCGAACCTGGTTCCTTAAACCTACGCCAAACTGTAGTCTCTAGAACAAAACAAAGCAAAGCAAAAATAGATGGAAAAATATGAAGATGGATCAGGGCTATGAGAAATGGCAGCCACTAGTGACTTTTATCTTACAGTGATTTTTACAGTTATTTATTTTATTTATTTATTTATTTATTTATTTTGTCAAGCATGTATATGATTAAAGGTAAAGTATAAATATTAATGTGAGTATATAATAAGTACAAACATAGTTTGAGTACATATTTTTCGAGTACATATTTTTCGAATACATGGGGACTTTAGGAGAGGGACGGTAGGCACGCTGGTGCACTTATGCATGCCCCTTACAGACCTCTTAGGAATGGGGTGAGGTCAATGGTAGTCAGTTTAAAGTTAAAGATTTGGGGGTTTGGGGAAGAAACTACAGAGTCAGGTAATGTATTCCAGGCATTGACCACTCTGTTGCTGAACTCAAATTTTTTGCAATCAAGTTTGGAGCGGTTTACATTAAGGTTGTATCTATTGTGAGCTCGTGTGTTGTTGCGGTTGAAGCTGAAGTAGTGATTGACAGGTAGGACAGTGTAGCATATAGTTTTGT
>QLTV01002447.1:2642188-2653949 GCA_003457575.1 Thermophis baileyi
CGTACTATTATTAAGTGTTGTACCTTATGATTCTTGACGAGATTATCTTTTCTTTTATGTACACTGAGAGCATATGCACCAAGACAAATTCCTTTTGTGTCCAATCACACTTGGCCAATAAAAAATTCTATTCTATTCTATTCTATTCTATTCTATTCTATTCTATTCTATTCTATTCTATTCTATTCTATTCTATTCTATTCTATTCTATTCTATTCTATTCTATTATGTGCTACCTAAATAGGCCTGGCCCTTTCTTTTATCTGTTAAGATGGGGAGCATGGGAGCTGCTGCCTTCCACAACACCTTCCAAACAGGATGTGAACCAGGAAAAGTGCAAACAGATGCCGGTAGAGAATTCTTAAATACTCCTCTGAAGAAACTTTTAGCACATTGTTTGGCATTCACCACTTTGTCACCCATAGTGACAATAGAGACTAAAGCAGCTTTTATAGAGAAGTTTGAAAAATAATCTGTGGATATATTTTATGGCTAGAAATACCCATTTATATGTGAACATTTTCTCTGCTATTCTTCAAGGGTACAATGGCACTTTCCATTGTAACATCCGGTACCATACATTTGTGTAAAGTGTTGGAAGAAAAATCCAGTCTGTTTCCAAGCCAGGAGAAAGGCACTGGAAATAAAATGGAGGCTGACTGGCTGCAAGGAAAGAAGGTTTATTTGGATTCCAGAAACTTCATTGACAGAAGCATGTTTCTGCAGAGGCTGACCCCTTGGCTTAGGAATGGATGGATTTTTTTATAGGGTTCTGAGATGTTGCAGGGGATTGTGCAATGTAGTGAGCCTTGTGCCTTTTGCTAACCTAATGGTGGTGGGTTAATCCTATTATTTCCTAGAGGTCATGTCCTGTTCTTAGAATTTGGGTGGGGGAATGTAAATTCTTAATCCCATCAGCTGGAGCTGAAGGTGTTCTGTTTGTGAATAGGCTGGCCTGGATTTCTTAATGGGCACAAAATATCCATCTCTAAAGACTTCAGGCATCTGCTGGAGGCTGTTTTACTATGCAGGAAAACTGGGACTGCTTTCTGCCTTTAAGAACATGTTTCTCCATTTCTCCTTTGGAGAAATATAATATTCTGTCTCTTTTAATATTCCCCAAAATATTTCATTCTCTGGGATGGGGGGGGGGGCTTCCCACAAAAGAAAGGGAGGTGCAGATAAGAGTGTATGGGAGTTTTCAAAAGTAAAAGAAGGGGAAAAATATCTTAAGGTGGGCAACCACTTCAGGGTATCCAGACTGAAGGAGAAGTTTGAAAAGGACTATCAACAAACTAGACAAAGAACTGGGGACAACAAGGAAAGAGTGGTGTATAGATTAAAAGATTTCACAGATGAGCCTGTAAAAGGGGTCTTTGTACCCTGAGGAACTTCAGATGTTCCTGCTGACCAAGAATGTGTAGATAGAATTTAAAAAGTGATCAGGAAAAAAAAGGTGGGGGAAATACAGAGAGATTCTAGTGTAGAAAGTTAGTACCCACCCCCCTCCTAGAAGAATAAAATATTTTGAAGAATATTAAAAAAAGGCAGAATATTATATTTCCCTAGATGAGAAAAGGAGAAACATGTTTTTAAAGACAAAGAGCAGCTCCCTGCAGCTCCCTGCCCCCAGCAGATATTTGGTGCCCATTGAGAAAGACTGGGCCAACCTATCTACAAGACAAAAGACCTCCAGCTCCAGGGTGATGGGATTAAGACATGACCCTCCAGGACATAATAGGATTATCTATCAGCAGAGCTCACCTCATGGCACAACCAAGCCCCTACATTACATCAGCCCAAGGTTCAACCAAACTTGACTTCAAGACAAACATGACCCCACATGGCCCCACATGGCCCGATGGGAGTCTGACAGCAACCAATACAGAGGTGGGTTCCTCCCGGTTCGGACCGGTTCTCCCGAACTGGTAGTGACCCGCTGGTGATGTCACGATGATGTCACCGATCCGGTTTGGTCGGTGCCGGTCCGTGGGCGCTGCCATCTTTTTTTTAAAAAAAAAATTTGAACTTTTTTTTTGGAACTTTTTTTTTAAAAAAAAATTTCTTCTGCGCATGCACAGAAGCCGAGTTTCCGGCACTGCGCATGCGTCTCCATCTTGTTTTTGGCGGGGGGGGTTGGAATTTTTTTGAATTTTTTAGACTGCACATGAACGCGCGCCCACGAGGCGCGGCCACGCAGCGCGGGAGGAAACGAACCGGCAGCAAGGTAAGTTAGAACCCACTCCTGAACCAATAGAATACATGCTCTTGGCACAAGAACAGGAAGCTCAAGTTCAAAGCCCAAGAGAGGGTATAAATACCTCTCACTCTCCACTCCATGTGGTCAGCTACCCAGAATCACACATGCTTGGTGGTTCTGCTTCACCATTAAACCATCTTTCCAATCAGCCTCCATGTTTCCAGTGTCTTTCTCCCCACTTGGAACTGAACCCAGATGGACATTTCTTCCAACACTAGTCCATGGGTATACAGCCTTGGCAAATTTAAGACCTGTGGACTTCAACTCCCAGAATTCTCTGGTAATTTTATGACATCACTGATTAAACAAACAGTAAGTGACTGTTAACGTTAGTATAAACTATTGCAATTCCAGCCACTCGCCAAAATTCCCTGCTTGGCAGCAAAAGCTGAATTTGATTTGAGGTTTTTTTTTTCCAGAACAGCTTATACAAACAAATAGCTTTCAGCATATACAATTTATTGGCTTGCCAGCTCATTGCAAATAAACCTGTTTGTAGTCTAGTCATTTCACACCATCTCCCAGGAAACACAACAAGCTGCTCACTTTTCACTTATGGTAGTTTTAAATTAATTCAAATGAAGCTTGCCTCTTGAGCCTGTTCTATATGACGGTGAAGCAACTGATGATGATAAATTACAGTAGCTTCACATGAGAATACAACTACACTCTTGGCTGCAGTCTTCTGTGAAATATGTACGTATGTGAAACATGTATCCATAACCTGGGCCACAGTTAAAGAAACGATCACAGCCAACTCAACCATAGAGGATTGCAAAAAAAAAAATGTATTAAGAAAGCAGTTGTTAAAATTGTTATATTTTTCAAATTAGAGATTATGGAAATGAACATCCATTTCAGCATACAACTATATCTGTGGAATGAGAACAGAATTCATCTGTTGAATTTTAAGGTGGAGCAGGGTAATTCATTTATCTTCAGCACAGTAGATTAAGCTTGAATTATTTCTGTTCAGGATCGGGGTTTCCATCCCAATCTGCTTCTATAGAGCTGCTAAAAGGCTATGGACAATGTCAATATCAGGAAGGAAGGGAGATTATTTATATAAAATGCAATATTAAGATGGAATTTGAGCTAAAATCAAAATGACCCTTATGATCAAACCAGACAACTTTTACCACACAGTCTCCCCCGTTCTCATTCTGAGCATCTTCTGAGCTGCATTAGCTAGGTGACCTAGTTATTACTGATTCATTTTATTGAAATCAACAATAATAATGAATTCATTCTGCTTTCCATATAGCCTCAAATCACTTTCACAGCATTTAGGAAGAAGCATCATTCTTCCTTATAAAGCTTCTCTTCTTTGTAACAAATCTTTTTCTATTTATCTGTCTGAGGCAAAAGAGACTATTATTACTGCAAATTTTATTCTATCCTGTCCCCACACTAGAGAATTTCAGGCACTTAAAAGGCAGGTTTCACAAGGCTCAGCATTTCACTGATTTCTGTGAAAATTGGCAAGTTTGACATCCTTCTCAAGAGCCTTTTCCTTGCAATTTCATCCCATTGTGCTATATAACAAAACAAAACAAAAAAAATCCCCCAATACACACTTTGTTTTTCTGGATCTGGCCACCACTTCAGAGTAAAGAACTGCTGGCACAACGTGAAATAGATCAGGGGCTTTTAAATGCTCTAAGTCTCTAGAAATGGGATCAGATTAATTAATTAATTCAATTTATATGGCTGCCCATCTCAACAAAGAGACTCTGGGCAACTAACAGCAGTTAAAACCAACAAAGAGCATAAAAGAAACAGGAAATTGGCAGATAAAATAAAAACAGCAGAGAACCATGAACGCAACAGGCTTCCAGGCTCTGTTACTCTGACCCCCATGCCTGGGATCACAGCCATGTCTTCAGGATCTTTTGAACGGTCAACAGGGTTTAAATTTATGTTTTTCTGAAGACCTTTTCAAAATTATAATAATTCAGGGCACCTTCACCCCTCATCCACCAAAAATACCAAAAACCATATCCATACTAAACAGTGTAGTGCTTTAGTAGAGATTCTTTATGAATATCTGCTTCTGATCTTGGAGTTTCAAATAAGCCTAGTGAAAAGTTATAATTTCACAGTGATGAAGGAGATACCCATTCATTCTATTACCAGTTCCCCTCTCAAAATGAAAATGTTTTCCATTACATAGAACAGGCTGTTTGCAGGCTTTTCTTCTTAATAGGTATGAAACAGCACTAAGCAAACAAAACTGAATGAGAAATTACCACTACAGAAACAGGTTTAGCACCAAAATATCAACATTCAGATCACTTAAATCAATGTTAATTTGCTAAGTATGACTGCAAAATTTATTTGCTGAATCTTTAAACACTGAAATTTGGACTGAAAGCAGCACAATGTTTTGTCTGACTTCTTTTTATTTCAGAATAAAAGTCCCACCTGGTTTGGAGAATATCCTTTGGAGAATCTGACATGAAATGAAATCAAACGGTGGGCCTGCTACTGTAACATGTGACATACCCAGATTAGATTTGTATGAGAAAAAGAGTTAGGAAGGAACTATGGAAGTAGCTTCAGTATTTCTTGGTCTCATGGTGCCAGGAGACTGTGAGTTCTTGTCCTATCTTAGGTATGAAAGCCTGCTGGGTGACTTTGGGTCAATCGCTCTCTCTCAGCTCAACCCACCTCTCAGAGTTGTTGTTCTGGGAAAAATAGGAAGAGGAAGGAGTATTGGGTATGTTCACCACCTTGAGTTACTTATACAAATAATAAAAGTAGGATTAAAAAATCGAAAGAAACAAATAAACAACTAAATAAATGGTAATGAGATGAGTGACTACAGGAGACGTAAGTCAGAGGTGGGTTCCTGCCAGTTCGGACCAGCTCTATAGAACCGGTAGCAGGAATTTCCCCCCGCTCGCCAAACCGGCAGCGATGGCTGGCTGGACATGCCCCTGAACCAGCTCTCTCGGCGGTGCCGTAGGCGCCGCCATCTTGTTTTTTGCTTCGGCACACGCGCAGAAGCTGTTTTTTGCTTCTGTGTATGCGCAGAAGCTGGGTTTTTAGCACTGCGCATGCACACGTGTGCACGAGAAGCAAGCGCGCGCCCACGAGGTGCGTGAGGAAGCAAACCGGCAGCGAGGTAAGCCAGAACCCACCCTTGATGTAAGTAGTAGCCATGGTTTTGATAGTGTTGATTTTGTGGCTATCTGAAGGAGGCAACATCAGCAATGGATCCTTCCAGGTTCAAGAGTTCTAGCAAGTCTCTGACCAGGTCAGTTCTTGACCCTGGCACCGATCCTTATATTTGGACTGGGAGATTTGTGACAATTTTTGGAGGAAAATAATCTATATTTATTTTTAAATGGGCCTTATATTTAGATTGATTTAAAATACATTCTATTGAACACTGGTAGTGATTAAATAGTAAGCCACTATACATTGCTGCTATTTTTACTTTTTGTAAATCAAACATATTGCTTTTGGGAGAACTTCATCTACAAAGTTGGCCATAGTAGTTTGAATGGATGGATGGTCTTTTAAAGTTGGGCAAATCAACTGTATTACATACTTCATCTTTTTATTCTGTTGTTATTATGGGGTGTCCTTGGTGCTCTCTGAGTTTGCTTGTTTTCATGCAGATGTTTCATTACCCAAACTAGGTAACATCATCAATGCTAGTAAGGAGTGCTGTTTGCTGTCAGTTTATATTCTAGTGGCTTGCCTGTCAGTGTTGCATCGTGTCATGCCCCCATCGGAGCCTGAATCCACGGATGAGGACAAGATGGAGCTGGGGCCGACGGAGTTTGAGGGGGCGGCCTTGTTGGCTTCAGAGGAATGTGGGGAGGAGCAGGACGAGGCAGCCCTGGGCCTCTCGGGCTTGGGATGGCTTGCCAGCAGGGAGGAACGGGGGCAGGATGACCGAGAGAGGGCAGGCAGTGGAGATGAAGAGCGACGGAGCTCAGGTGATGAGCAAGGACTGCCCCCTCCTGATCCCCGAGCATGAAGAGTGGACAGGAGGCGGGAACAGTGCAGGCCGACCCGACGACTCGGGAGGAGAGCACCCCGCCCCTCTTCACAAGGCACACCTGGGGACTGAGACTTAAGGAGACACTGCGGGGAGGGGCGTTTGTCAGAAACAAACGCTGAATTCATGGAGTTTTGTGTGCCATTGCCGACGTTTGGAGTTTGCTGGACTTCTTGTCATATTCCTTGTTTCCTGGACTTCTTGCCTTATTCCTTTGCTTCCTGGACTCATTGACTTATTCCCTTGCCCCGCTGGACTTCTTGCTTTGAAGCTGTTTTGCTAACAGCGTTTTGCTGGACTACTTGCAGCCAGAGGCTGCTGGAGGGGGGTGTGTGTGTGTGTGTGTGTGTGTGTGTGTGTGTGTGTGTGTGTGTGTGAGAGAGAGAGAGAGAGAGAGAGAGAGAGAGCGCGCACTTTGCACACTTGCCATAAACATGGGAGCGTTTGGGGGAAACTTGGAGTAATAAAGGGGCGTTTTGAACTATCAGCTGACTGTGTTGCCTCCGTGCCTTGCCCCGAGTCATCACACTTCGTCACGGTGTCATCACGTGACTTACCATGACTTTTCCCCCCTTCGCTAAACCAGACATGGGTGTGGCCAGCACATGACGCATCCGGCCCATGGGCCGCAAGTTTGACACCCCTGTCTTAGAGAATCTTTGGTTGGGCTGTTTGCTGTTGGCTTCTTTGGCAGCTTATTGACTGGGGTATTGTTTACTTGATTGTTGGTCTGATGTTAACTTTGGAGTTAATCTATGTGGATCTGGGTGCTGATTGCTGGTGGAGAGGTGCTTGGGTCTTTTTGTTCCTTTTTTGGTTTGGGTGATAGTCTCTTTTGCATCGTCTATAGATGTTGTTAATGTCAATGTATCTATTGATGGCTCATTTGTCAGTGCCAGGCTTCTAGAAATTCCCTGGCGTTTTTGGACTTGGCTTGGTCTAGGATGGTCACGTTTTCCCAATTGAAACTATGGTTAAATCTGTCTACATGCTGTGAAATTTTTTTAAAAAATCATCAAATCTGTTGCCATTATTTTATTTGCTAATTCATTCAGTAGATTTATATCCAGTCAGCATAATCTATACTTCCTTCTGCAGACTGATTTCCCTAACAAAAGTCCAGGGAGAAATAATAACTGGCCAAAAAGTCACTCAATGAGCTTCCAGGACAGGGTAAGTATCTGAACTTGTTTTTCTTACTTTCTTTCTTACTGTTTTAGTCCAGTACAGCCACTACTTAACTCTGCTTCTTGTCTACATCCACATTAACCTCATCTACATAACCCTTCTCTGCAGGATTTCACAAGTACTTTTCAGAACCATTGCAGCAGCGGCTGTGCCATAAGAACTAGACTGAGTGGACAAGATGCCATGAATTTTTATATTTATGCAAAAGTCGTCAGAAAAGCACATGCCTATTATTCTTTATCCCTTGTCTTTTCTTATTTCATCTTATATGCAACAGTATTGATTTTACCACAGTTGTTATGTAACTCTGATTTTCTAAAACATTCTTGAAGGTAAATTTTCTGGTCGACATGTATTGACTTAAGATTCGTATTGATTTTTGATTGACAGATAGAATTTTCTTTTAAGCCAATGTAACATGTGCTTATTTTAATTTCTCGGGAAGCCGTTTGCTCTCACAGCAAGCATCATTATTTCTGAATATTCATCCCTCTGGCGAGAAATTTTCATATGCCACTAATTAATCAGAATGATTTGAATTGTTACAGAAAATCTGTTCAATAGATGCTTATTCCATGCTCATACACATACATTTGTACAGGAGACAAAACACCGCAGTGGAATGTGTTATGAATTCTGATTTCAATCTAGCTGTGATTTAGGTGTAGTGATATAACATGTTACTCTTTAAGGATGATGAAATGCTTTCTTGTATGGTGGATGGTTAAATTAAATTAACTTTCAAAGGGGTGGGGGCTGGCAGTTATGTCTCAACTGTTTATGCTCCAAAGATGTGGTCAAGTCTGGGTCAGTTTGAACTCTAAATAAAGAGAGGCTTTTTCACAAATTGCAGCAAGATAATGTAGTTCACCTTTGAACCAAACTGTCTTTCTGAGTGCCAAGAGATGAAACTTAATAACAGAGTCTTGGCAAGCTGCAGTTATCAGTCTAACTCACGGGGAAGAGAGGAAATAGATGCTTACTCCAGAGTCAGTTTTAATGGACAGTCAAAGGATATGTTGCAAACTGGTCTGTTTGCAGGGACTCAGGACAAATGACTGGAGTATTTTTGCCTGGGATAGATGGTTTGTTGTTTATCAGAATAAAAATAAGTGGCAAAAGAGTTGGTAGAGAGAAGTTCTTCTAGTTAGCCCTTTTCATTCCAATAGGACCAACACATGAAACATTGTGGGTTGTTCTAGGAAACATGAAACATTCTAGGAAAATGAAATAAAATGCATCCATTTCTAATCTTGCTTTAGATATGAATTCACTAAGTAGCCTCAGGAAAGCCAGATTTGCAGTGTAAGGATATACAAACACTGTTTTAATAAAATCCATACAAATTAGCTGAAAATATAAGTAATGTTTTTTCTAGCACTGAGAGTGCTTTGAGCAAGATGCCTATAGGAGGAAATTGCACATCTGAGTATGCCACCCCTCAGTTTCTCTTCTCATTTCCTTCTCTCCTCTTTAACAGATTAACAGAGTTGGAAGGGACCTTGTAGGTCATCTAGTCCAACCAGGAGATCCTACGCCCAAGCAGGAGATCCTACGTCATTTCTGATAGATGGCAGTCCAGTCTCTTCTTGAAAGCCTCCAGTGATGAAGCTCCAACAACTTCTGAAGGCAACTTCTGTTCCATTGGTTGATTATTCTCACTGTCAGAAAATTCCTCTTTATTTCTAGGTTGAATCTCTCCTTGGGCAGTTTCCACACATTGCTCCTTGTCTGGCCTTCCGTGCTTTGGAAAATAGGTTGACCCCCCCCTCCTCTCTGTGACAGCCCCTCAGATATTGGAACACTGCTATCATGTCTCCCCTGGTCCTTCTCTTCACTAGACTAGCTATGCCAAGTTCCTGTAATCGTTCTTCATATGTTTTATCCTCCAGTCCCCTCCTGTCCTTCTCCCTCCCCATTCACACTTTCCTTCCTTCCTTCCTTCCTTCCTTCCTTCCTTCCTTCCTTCCTTCCTTCCTATTTTGACTGTTGAATGTGAATGTGCTGTAGAAAGAAGCACCCATGGGGAAAGAAGGAAGGGTCAAAATATCAAAATGGCAGCCATGACTATGCAATTGAAGCCCTCTCCTTTCTTACAGGTATTAGACATACAATGGATGTAAAAAGAGGGAAGGCAAGCTGCAGTTATCATCTAACTCACATGGTCATGGAGATAATCTTAATATTTTGGCCCCCCGTTGGGGATCTCCCTATGTCAAGGTAGACCAGATTAGAAACAAATGTCATGTAGGCTAATACTACTTTTATTGTAAAATTATAGTAGCAGAATCTTGCAAGCATGAAAGCACCTCAGCCTGTCCTCCCTTTAACTTCATGAGATCTAGGGAGGGGCTTGTCTGAGATATTTTCTCAAGTTACAGTTCTGCTCCAGACTCTGGCTTCTTTTGTCTGACCCTGCCCTGACAGAGGCTCTTCCTCCAGCTCTCTGCATCCTGCCACAGAGTTGTTTCCTCCTCTACCCTGCTACTCCGGGAATGGAGAATTTATATTTCTGTAATTCTGTATTACTCTGTTATACAGTATGTTGTTGCATGTTATGCCAATGTATTTTTGAAAAGCCTCTTCTTATTTTCTTTTGTTTTACTCATGGCCATCTTGAGTTGTAGAAAGGACAAGTTTAGCTCCATGTTTTTCTTCCTTCTTGTTCCTCTACCTTTGAACTTCCTTTTTTACTGTTCTGCTGTTCATCATCAGGACATTATTCATTTAAGATGTATATTTACTTGATCATAAGCACGCATTGTTTGAATTCTTTCTATTTACACTTCTCAAGGCTGGTTAAACACCTACGACTTAAGGAGTCCTCTGGATCTATTATATCTAGCATTGTTTTTGATTGATGCCGATGGATTAATCTCTTGTCCCTTGCAGCCCATCAGGATGTTCCCTCTTCCAATGTTTCTTTGATTTCTTCTCTTTTGCTTCTTTTGTCCTGTTGATATATTTATTTATTAAACAAATATAAACAGTATAAACAAATATATAGTGCCACCCAATTCACACACATTGACTCTAGGCAGCATACAACATTAAAAATCCATTGTTAAAAATCACAGTTTCACACTCCCTCACACACCCTATGGCATTGACAACAGAGTCAAAGAAGCCACTTGATCGGCTCCAAATAGATTCCCAAGCCTGTCGACAAAGCCATGTTTTCAAGGCCTTGCAGAAAAGCTTGATAGTTGAGAGCTGCCATATATCCCTGCCTTCCTGCTCTGGTGGTTTGGGTACGTATAATTGGGGAGAGACAATCTTATCTTAAACTTACCTATGTACAAGAAATCTATTTGAATTTTGTATCAAAATGATATAAAGGAAGAAGGGTATAACAAAGAAATAGAGACAGAGATGTACCTGAGTTACACTTTTTCCAATACCAGAATTTAGAATAAAGCGTAATGCCTTTTACCCTGTCTGCCTGTGCTGTTAATTTTTTGGCAGGAAGAGGGACAAGGCATTGTGGTCGCCACAATGTAAAAAGGATGTTGAGACTCTAGAAAGAGTGCAGAGAAGAGCAACAAAGATGATTAGGGGACTGGAGGCTAAAACTTATGAAGAACGGTTGCAGGAACTGGGTATGTCTAGTTTAATGAAAAGAAGGACTAGGGGAGACATGATAGCAGTGTTCCAATATCTCAGGGGCTGCCACAAAGAAGAGGGAGTCAAGCTATTCTCCAAAGCACCTGAGGGTAGGACAAGAAGCAATGGGTGGAAACTAATCAAGGAGAGAAGCAACTTAGAACTAAGGAGAAATTTCCTGACAGTTAGAACAATCAACCAGTGTTACTGTTACTGTTCAGAAGTTGTGGTTGCTCCAACACTGGAAGTTTTTAAGAAGAGATTGGACAACCATTTGTCTGAGATGATTGTAGGGTCACCTGCCTTGGACAGGGGATTGGATTAGAACACCTCCAAGGTCCCTTCCAGCCCTATCTTTCTATGATTAGAACTCTATGATAAGTCAAGAGTTTGGGACAGAAAACATGGACAGCCTTACTGCTATATGACTCTAGATGGCAGTCTACACTTTTGCTAAAGTAAAGATGAATATGTAGAAAATATGTAACAACAAATATATAAAGATATATTTGTTTTATCTATAAATAGATAAAATTTTAGGGAAGGAATAAATAAATCTAGGAGCAGCAATAGAGTTTTCAGACATAATTATTTTGGTGCTATTAATAAAAAGGTACTGTGCAGCTTTTCCATCTTTTTCTTCCTAGCACATAATTATGAACCATGTATAAAAAAAGCAGCAGGGAGTGAACAGGGAA
>QLTV01002447.1:2660305-2674059 GCA_003457575.1 Thermophis baileyi
TCTGGAGAGAGAATATATTGGACAAGTCTAGCCTAGCCAACCCTGACTGGACTTCTTTATATAGAATTACTTTTATTAACCAGGAATTATATAAGTCTGAGAGTCATCATGATATGAATGTATTCTGAACATTTAACACATCAAAAATGCAAAATAAAGGCATGAAGTATCAGTTCACTTTAACAACCCCACCCTATCTCATGAGTGTTCTTTTAAAATAAACACATATTCAAAGAAAATGTGAAATTACCTAGTAACTGCAAATAACAAAGAAGAAGAAGAAGAAGAAGAAGAAGAAGAAGAAGAAGAAGAAGAAGAAGAAGAAGAAGAAGAAGAAGAAGAAGAAGAAGAAGAAGAAGAAGAAGAAGAAGAAAAAGAAGAAGAAGAAGAAGAAGAAGAAGAGCTGTAGCTACCCCTTTAGAGATCACCTTTTTTAAAAAAAACACAGTATATGCAATTGAGTGCCAATAATCCAATGAAATGCTTTCAAGAAATATGTGTGGATTAAATGCTATGAAATTCTTAAACTGCAAGTGGTGTGGACTTTACAATTTTTCTAACCAAGATTGTACATGAATACTTAAAATGCAATTCTAAGCACACTGACTGAATAGTAAATCTCATTGATTAAACTGGGATTTATTCTTGTAAATTAGTTATTAGAGTGCAGTCTAAGTAATACACTCTCCAATATTAATATTTAAATTAAAACAATACTTGTAACTTTAGCAAAGCCTCTTACATTATACATTATTATTGTAATATTCCAAATTTGCATCTATTAAGATTCTGTTCATTTTTACCATAAAATACAATGAAAAAAACCCAACATTTTAATATAATTAACAGCTCAGTGAGAAAATATATATGATTGGATTTCATATATCACGTGAAGCTATGTATTGTTTAATTGTGGCTCATTGCATAAATACAGTTGGCTTGTTCACATATCACACAAAGCTGTAACCCAAGATTTTCAAAGTACAATGGCCAACTTCAGGCAACATTCTAAAGTACAAAAGATTCTGGTTTAATGCAATGTGTAAAAAAAATGCTTATTTTTATTTAACATTAAAGAAAATATTTATCATAATTTTCCCCTTCACAGCCTCAAAATAGCTATTGATCACCATTTAAATGAAAGGATATTTATTACCCTCATATATCAAAGTGTCTGGTTTCTATTGCCTAGTATGACACTGTATTTGTAATTGGAGACATTAAAAATGTTGGAAAGATTTAAAATTGGAAAATGTTAAAATATGTTAGGCACAAATATGAAAATTCAGTTTATATAGACATAGGCTCCACTGAGGGCCGTTGGACTGGTTTTGACTACTTATCTAGTAATATCAATTTATCAAGGAGAGAACCATCTAGAATTAAGGAGAAATTTCCTGACAGTGAGAACAAAATTAGTGGAGTGGCTTGCCTCCAAAAGTGGATGCTTCAACCCTGGAGATTTTAATAGTCATTTATCTGAAATGGTATAGGGCAGCGGTTCTCAACCTGTGGGTCGCGACCCCTTTGGGGGTCGAACGACCATTTCACAGGGGTCGCCGCACGCGTTAGCCTGCCATTTTGGTGCCACCGTCACTGTAGGAGTGAAAAGGTCCCGGTTCGGCCGTGCCTGCGGGTCGCCGGACAGCTGGTAGCCTGGACGCCGCCATTTGGGTTCTTCTACCCTCTGCGCATGCGCAGAATGCTTTGCGCATGCGCAGAGGGTAAAAGAACCAAATGGCGGCGTCCGGGCGAAGTCTCCCGGTCTCGCGCTGCCGTCGCTACCAGCTCTCCGACGACCAGCAGGCACACCCGAACCGGGAGCATTTCACCCCTGCTAACTAGGTAACACCATCAGTGCTAGTCTAAGTCGCCCGGACGCCACCACGCTATCAGCTGTCCGGCCCCCCACAGGCAAGCCCAAACCCGGAGCATTTCGCCCCTGGTGCCACGCCCCCTTTGTCACCTCATCCCGCACGGGGAGGGGGCGGGGAGGGGGTTGCGGCGGCAGGGGGGGTCGGGGGGGCGGCGGGGGGGTCATGGGGGGGTCGCGGGATTAGAAAGGTTGAGAACCACTGGTATAGGGTCTCCTGCTTGAGCAGGGGGTTGTAGTAGAAGACCTCCAAGGTCCCTTCCAATTCTATTATTCTATTCGGTTACTTCTGTCATATGAGAGGTACTCTGGTATATAAAGTGTTGGGATAGCAGTGAGGAGATCCTGATTCTAGTCCATCATCAGCCATGGAATCTCACCAGGTGACTTTTGACCAATCTCTCTCAACCCAATTTACCTCACATGGTGTTTGTTATACAGAGGGGGGAACAGGAGGCAATGCTATGTAAATCACCTTGAACTCCCAAATGAAAAATGTGATATAAGCCTAACAATATATAGGTTGTGTGCTATGTTCCTTCCACAAAGCTTCCACTTTCTTTGCCCAGCAGCATTTCCACACCACTGCATATCTCTTCTCAAATGACCTCATTTCCCAACTTCCTGGAGCTGGCCAGTGTGGCAGCGTTCATCTTGAGTGCTCTACCCTTTCCCTGTTCCTCAACTGTGTCGAGTGTTTCAAACTAGGAGAAAAGCTCAACAAAAAGCCTCGAATTAGCTACTGTTAGATGTGGACGCGAAAAAAGGACGCAGGCGGAGGAAACAGTTCAGCACTTTTATTCTCCTAGCTTGTTGCAATGCGAACTGCTGGCAGGCTGCCGGAGCGCTCTATTTAAAGAGCTCCAGCAGTCTAGCCAACCACTGACAGCGGTTTATATTTCCCGCCGTCAGATCAACCAATCAGGGAGGCACATGCAAATTCCGGCTACGTACCTCCGTATGTAACAGCTACTGTGTAGGGACGCAGTGGGATTGTTAGGGTAGTAATCCTCTACTTATGATCACAATTGAGCCCAAAATTTCTGTTGCTAATTCACTTGTTAAGAGAATTTTGCCCCATTTCTTTCTTGTTACAATTGTTAAGTGAATCACTGCAGTTGTCAAGTTAGTAACACGGTTGTTAAATAAATCTAGTTCCCGATTGACTTTGCTCATCAGAAGGTCACAGAAGGTGATCACATGACCCCAGGACACTGCAACCATCATAAATATGAGTCAGTTGCCAACTGTCCGAATTTTGATCACATGATCAAGGGGATGCTGCAATGGTCATAAGTATGAAAAACGGTCATAAATCACCTTTTTCAGTGCCGTTGTAATTTCAAAGGGTCACTAAATGAACTGTTACAAGTCAAGGACTACCTTTATATACTGTATGTGTTTGCTATTGACTTTTCCTTGGGAGCAGCAGCTGAGCTGAGCTGAACAGCACTAGCTTCAAATATTCACAGCATTTGTGTGATGAAGAGCCCTGAGATATTAGCATATTTATTTTAGAAGATTTTATACCACCTCTCAATTAGAAAAACCTACAGATTAATTAAGAATAACAGAATGAAATACCAACAGGGAAAACAGAATCAAAAATAGATAGCAAAGGCATTATTCAAAATATAAGATAGAACAATCATCACTGGAAAATGAAGTGATCCTTTCACTCATCTTTGAGTTGCCAAGCAAAACATTTCTGTTTTCCCAGGCTTTCTAGAAATACCAAACTAAGCCTTTTTTGTTGTTATTATTATTAAAATACTTTTTATTGAAATTTTTCACATTAGAAAAGACAAAACATAATTTCACTAATACAGCTTATTTGAAAAGGTTTACTTTGAACCCGTTGTTTCTGTTTGAATATTTTGTCGTTTCTATGCCTTGTTTTATTATCTTCTATTTGAAATATACTCGTATCTTCATATTTGATTAGCTGCTGTGGGAACATACATTTTTTTCTGGAAATTTTGGACAGGAGTTATCTAAATAAATAAATCAAATGTTAAAATATGAGTGCCAGGTGCAAATTATTTAAATTCAAAGAGAAAACCATTCATATTGGGGGTTTTTTATTGTTCTCCTGTGGTTTGGCACTTGTATAGAGGTCCCAGATGTAATATAAGTCTCTTTTATAAAGCTGAGTTCTCCCTGGACACCTTGAGTAATTCCACATGACCAAGTGTTTTGTTGCTCACATCTTTTAATTTCCCTATTACAATGCAGCATGGAAGGCTCTATATATCCTACATTTGTAAAGTTATCAGGACCCTATGGGAGCAGGCCAATCTATGGGGTAGATTGCCAAGGGCCAATGAATCATTGAACACATCAATCCAGAATTCTCACTCAAGGCACAAATGACCAGGTTCAAATGATCACACTTCGTATATTTTATGAAAAGACCTAATTCTCTGTGTGGTGGTGAAGATACAATGGTGACTTGATGGCACATCTGTCAGGGATCCAAGTAACACCCCCAACGCAAAAAGACTCAGAGGCATGAGTTTCCTCAAAGTTCCATTTTATTAGAGATGTCATATTGGCACATCTGGGAAAACCCGAATCTGAAAGCTCCCGGGTTTTCCCCACCCAAAGGAAAGTTCAAGCCCTTGCCCAGCACCCACAAGTCCATCACATGGTCCAATCAATGCACCGTCCCAACTGGAGATGTTTCCTAACCACTTCCCTCCAGGTGCAGGGCAAGACGGCATTGACTCTCTGAGAAAAGAATGTTATTATGACTACATATCACCCATGCTCCATACAATCCCCCCTCCCAGTTTCCCACAGTAATAATTGTGGCAGGCCTGAAGGCTCAATGCAAAAGAAGGCTTCCAGGCCTGACAACATCATCCATCCATCCATCCATCTTTCCAATCAAGACATCCAACAACTGCCAGGAGCCAGGGGGCAGAATGAAGCAGATAACCTCCTCATTCCCATATGGAAGTGACCAGGGGTGGGTTCTAACTTACCTCGCTGCCTGTTCACTTCCTCCCACGCCACGTGGGCAAGCCTCATGGGGCGCATGCGCAGTGCTGAAAAATCCAAAAAAAATTCCCCCCAAAAAAGTGAAAACAACATGGCGATGCATGCAGAAACTCGGCTTTTGCACATGCACAGAAGAAAAAAAAAAACCAGAAAAAATTCAAAAAAAAATTCAAAAAAAATTCCAAGTTTTTTTTTTAAAAAAAGATGGTGGCACCCATGGACCGGCACCGACCGAACCGGATCCGTGACATCACCAGCGGGTCGCTACCAGTTCGGGCGAACTGGTCCGAACCAGGAGGAACCCACCTCTGGAAGTGACCATCAATGGGAATGATGCTGTTTAAAAAACTTCAATAAAAGCTGGTAAACTGAGGTTCAGCAGATCTTAGCTGAACATTATGTAGGTCTTCTCTTTATACCCATTGGAGGTTGGCAAATGTATAATGAAATGGGGATGTGGTATGAGTGATATGTACAGTACCACGTTTTGACAATATTTCTCTTGGGAGAATGAAATTTGACACTATAACTGCTTGTTCTTAAAGAATAGAAGCATTGTTTTTTTGACTGGGAAAATACAATATGGAAAATATAAGGTCAGGATTTAGAAAAACAACATAAATTATTGTAAAAATGAATACCTCCAAAAGCAGGAAATATGGCAGGTTTTTAAAGAGATTTCTCAGTGATAAATTAGAAAAAAATAATCACATTAATTTTAGTTTTTCATTATTGAACTACAACTTCTTCAGAAAATAAAAATGTTCTTATCATCTATTTATCTGTTAGCATTTTTAAAAAAAAATCTGGCTTTTTTTTTTGGTAATATATGTAATAATTTAAGTTTAAGCCATGTGTTTACCATAATTCAGTTTATTCCTGTATTTCTCATGAGAAAAACGATGTCTTAGAAAAAAAAACATTGTACATCCAGTACAAAATACTTCAAAATATTCTACGTAAAGCTTACTTTTGATTTTCACAACCACCCCCACTTTTTAATATATAAGGCCAATAATCTCACAGAGAAGCAATTTGGTGTTTTGGTTAAAAGCATCAAGCTAGAAAATGGTAGATTGTGAGATCTAGTCCCACCTTAGGCACAAAGTCAGCTGGGTGACCTTGGACCAGTCATTCTCAATCTAGCAAGCTAGAATTGATGACTAGCTGCATGCCACCGGCATAACAGCAAACGCTGTTATTTGATTACATTTCAGCGAATGTAATGGATAATAACAGAGACTTCCCAACCATACACCAAGATTAAAACTGAACACGAAATGACAAAAATATAATATTTTAAGTATTCCTGATGACTTCTTCCAAATCTTCAATACATCAATACAAAATATATATATACTGACAAAGAAGGAAAAACTAGATATATTTTGTGATCAAAATAAGTAAAGTGTGACAAAAAGAAAGAAAACTAACAGAAAAACAATTGAAAAGATCCATGTAATAATTATAGGTAGTTTTGCACATTGTGCTGTATAACAGCATCGCTTTATGATGTAAGTTCTGGTCCCAATTACCATAGTTAACCAATGACTAACATCACACACACACACATACACACACACACACTCATATAATGCCTTCAAGTCATATTCACTCTGGGAAACCACTTGGACATGCCCCTTTTACTTGGCAAGACTTTTCAGAAGTGCCATTATCTTCTTCCTAGGGCTGAGAAAGAGTGTCTGGCTCAAGGTCACCAGCTTCATTCTTCAACATAGTAACTAAATTAGTAGATCAGCGAAATACTGTGGACATAATATACTTAGACTTCAACAAGGCATTCGACAAAGTACCGTATTTTTTGCACTATAAGACGCACTTGCCCCCCCCAAAAAAGTGGGTGGAAATGTCTGTGCATCTTATAGAGTGAATATTGCAAGAGGGAGGGGGGTTGGTGTGGTGGCCGTGGCGTTAGCTACCACCATTCACCGCCACTGGGGAACTCTGAAGCCTTCGCTGCTGAGCAGCTGAGCAGCGGTTGGATCGGCCTCCCGGAATACCGCTGATCAGCTGTTCTAGGTGGCGGGGATCGCCGCTGCCATTCGGCGGCGCCGTTCACCGCCGTGGTGAACTGGTGGCGGCGGCGGCAATTGGCGGTGATCAGCGGTGGTGGCTGCGATCGGCAGTGATTGGCAGTGATTGGCAGCAATTGGCGGCGAATGGCAGCGATAGGCGGCGGTGATAGGTGGCGATCCCCGCCACCTAAAACAGCTGATCGGTGGTATTCCAAGAGGCTGATCCAACCACCAATCAGCTGCTCGGCAGTGAAGGCTCTAGCATTCCACGGCAACGGCAGCAGCAGCTCAGCTCAGTTGACCGGTGGTGGGCACAACGGAGCGGAGCCCTGATGAGCCATGTGCTGGGGCTGCGATAATGTGCTGCAGCTGACCAGACTGCAGTTTGCTGCAAGGACGCTAGCCAGATGAATACTGGATGGATGCTGGGAGGCAGAGGCAGATTTTTTTTCCTTGCTTTCCTCCTCTAAAGCTAATGTGCATCTTATGGTCCGGTGCGTCTTATAGTGTGAAAAATACAGTTCTTCAACTTCTTGGTAAGCTAGGACCACAACCTACTTCTTGGTAAGCTAGAAAAAAGTGGGATAGATAGCATCGCCATCAGATGAATGTGTAACTGGCTGACAAACCGTATTCAGTGAGTAGTCCTTAATGTTACTACATCTACATGGAGGGAAGTAAGCAGTGGGGTACCACAATGTTCCGTCTTAGGCCCAGTACTCTTCAATATCTTCATAAACTACTTAGATGAGAGAATAGAAGGGGAACTTACCAAATTTGCGGATGATACTAAGAGCTGGCAGGAATAGCCAACAACCTAGATGATAGGCTCAAGATCCAGATGGATCTTGACAGACTTGAACACTGGGCCCTATCTAACAAAATGGAATTCAATGTAGAGAAAAGTAAAGTCTTACACTTAGGTAAGAAAAACCAAAAGTACACATATAGACTGGGGGAAACCAGGCTTAATAGCAATAATAGAGAGGGATCTTGGAGTCTCAGTGGACAACCAGTTAAATATGAGCCAACAGTGTGCGGCGGCAGCCAATGCAATCCTAAATTGCATTAACAGAGGGATTCAATCAAGATCAAGTGAGTACTAATACCACTCTATAAAGTCTTAGTAAGTCCACACCTAGAATACTGCATCCAGTTCTGGTCACCACACTATAAAAAAGATGTTGAGACTCTAGAAAGAGTGCAAAGAAGAGCAACCAAGATGATTAGGGGACTGGAGGCTAAAACATACGATGAACGGTTGCTGGAACTAGGCATGGCTAGTCTAGTGAAGAGAAGGACCAGGTGAGACATGATAGTGTTCCAATATTTGAGGAGCTGCCACAGAGAGGAGGGGGTCAAGCTATTTTCCAAAGCACCCGAAGTCCAGACAAGGAATAATGGATGAAAACTGAACAAGGAGAGATTCAACCTGGAAATAAGGAGAAATTTTCTGACAGTGAGAGCAATCAACCAATGGAACATAGGTTACCTTCAGGGAAGTTGTGGGAGCTTCATCACTGGAAGCTTTCAAGAAGAGACTGGATTGCCATCTGTCAGAAATGGTGTAGGCCCGTGATGGCGAACCTATGGCACACATGCCACAGGTGGCACGCGGAGCCATATCTGAGGGCACGCGAGGCGTTGCCCTATGTCAGCTCTATGCCAGCTGATTTTTAGCCTTCCAGAGGGTGGGGGAGGCCGTTTTTGCTCTCCCCAGGCTTCAGGAAAGCCTCCTGAAGCCTGGGGAGGGCGAAAAATGGCCCAACGGGCCTACCGGAAGTCCGGAGGCTTCATTGAGGCCTGCGTGCATGCACAGGGGGAGGGGGCAGTGCAGGGGGTGTTGTGCATGCATGCACGGGGGGAGGGCATTGCATTGTAAGTGTGGGCACGTGCTATCGCGCCCGTGCGTGCGCCATTTTGGCACCTGAGCAAAAAAAGGTTCACCATCACTGGTGTAGGGTCTCCTGCTTGGGTGGGGGATTGGACTAGATGACCTACTAGGTCCCTTCCAACTCTGTTAATCTGTTAAATCTGAGAGCTAATTTTGTGCCTAAGGAAGGACTACTCACAGCCTCCCAGTTTCTACCTTGATGCGTCAAACCACTGCACCAAAGTGGATGTCATGTATGTATGTATGTATGTATATGTATACAGTATATACACACAGAACCACACACATACACAGTACACATATGCACATAAAACATTAATGCATACATATGCATGCCTATTTACCACAAATCTTATTTCAATTAAACATGAATAAAATAATGTTAGTAAAATGAGGAAGATAAAAAAAATATGGCAAAATAATTAATCCGAGCATAAATCTTCAGGAAACAGACACAAAGTCCAATTGTTTTACGTAGCCCAATAATTATACAGTACATCCAATCTCATTTTTATTTCAACATGTCTGTTTGCTGATTGTTAAAAAAAAAATCACACAGTTTAGTCATTTTGTATCTAATCATATGTCATTCATATACCAGACAGGCTATAACAGCTCTTCAGTACAGGAAAGAGTGTTATAAATTAATATGGCCCTGTTATAAAATATTAACTATGCCTGTCTCCCAGTGTGATTTCATTTGATTTTACCTCTAAATTGATTTTGATTTTAAACTAAAATCCAAAGGATTTGATTTAATGAAGTCATAGCTCCCTCTCCTGTCCTCGCTGCTTGTTCCAGCTGTTTTATCATCGTTCTTTTGTAATAAACCTCCAATATTGGTCTCATCTACACTGGTCCCCACTACCAATTTTTTGAGGATCATGCTATAGAATGCCAAAATGGAGAGTCCCTTAGCAGAAATGAGGGTGTAATAAAATTTACCAGTCTCTGTGACTTTTGCTTTCTAGATGTAGAGGTCAATGCAAAAGGGGCATGTCCTCTATTAAGGCTGCTATCTTAAATATACCTTGGAACAACTAAATATAGAGAACCTTACTTCTCAGTGAAAGCCAGTGCTTAAGGCATCAAGCTAGAAACCAGGGGATTGGGAATTCTAGTTCTGCCTTAGGCACAAGGCCATCTGGGTGATCTTGGGCCACTCTCCCTTTCTCAGCTCTAGGAAGGAGGCAATGGCAAGCCACTTCTGAACAACCTTGCCAAGAAAATTTCAGGGACTTATCCAGGTGGTCTACAAGATTCAGACATGATTGAATAGAAGAAAGAAAAAAATCTCAGTAATTGTATATGGATGAAAATAGGGGAAAACCTACTATCAATTAGCAGCTCCATCTGATAATGTTAGTATATTAAAGGTAAAGGTTCCTCTCGCACATATGTGCTAGTCGTTCCCGACTCTAGGGGGCGGTGCTCATCTCCGTTTCAAAGCCAAAGAGCCAGCGCTGTCCGAAGACGTCTCCGTGGTCATGTGGCATTTTTTACGTGCTTTCGAACTGCTAGGTTGGCAGAAGCTGGGACAAGTAACGGGAGCTCACCCCGTTACGCGGCGCTAGGGATTCGAACTGCTGAACTGCCGACCTTTCGATCGACAAGCTCAGCGTCTTAGCCACTGAGCCACCGCATTTTACCTTCGTTTTATTCTGCAGTTATTTCATAATTTCAATTATAAATCACAGGTGCCTATTAATAAAAAGAAGTTTATGAAATTATTGATAAATTATCAGTCCAGTATTACTGTATTTGCATAGCCAGCAATACTGAGCATCAGTTCATTGGAGTATACAGGTAGTCCTTGACTTACAACAGCTCGCTTAGTGACTGTTCAAAGTTACAACAACACTGAAAAAAGTGACATGACCATTTTTCACATTTATGACCATTGCAGCATCCCCATGGACACATGATTTACATTCGGATGCTTGACAACTGTCTCACATTTATAGCAATAGCAATAGCACTAGCACTTAGACTTATATACCGCTTCACAGTGCTTTACAGCCCTCTCTAAGCGGTTCACAGAGTCAGCATATTGCCCCCAACAATCTGGGTCCTCATTTTACCGACCTCGGAAGGATGGAAGGCTGAGTCAACCTTGAGCCTGGTGAGATTCGATCTGCCAAACTGCTGGCAGCCGGTGATCAGCAGAAGTAGCCTGCAGTACTGCACTCTAACCACTGCGCCACCTCTGCTCTTATGCAACTTATGACAGTTGCAGTGTCCCAGAGTCATGTGATCCCTTTTTGCAACCTTCCGACAAGCGAAGTCAATGGGGAAACCAGATTCACTTAACAACCGTGTTACTAATTTAAGAACTGCAGTGATTCACTTAACAAATGTGGCAAGAAAAGTTGTAAAATGGGGCAAAACTCATTTAACAAATTTCTCACTTAGCAACATAGATTTTGGGCTCAATTGTGGTTGTAAGTCGAGGATTACTTATATAACAAGGCAAGGAAAGCATAAAAAGTATTGTGTTTGGAACTGTTTCCAACTCTGTTACCATAACAAAATAACATATTACACTGGGTGTGTTTCTGTTCTCCTGTTACATCTTCATCCTTCATCACAAGGCAGGCCCACTCCGTAGGAGGGAGTGGCATTAGAACAGAGCAGTCACTAACATTCAAAAGGTTGAGGTTTCAGAATTGTATAGTTGCTGTACTCAGGTGTGGAATGGGTGAGCAAGATAGGGGTATTGATTCTAACCTGCAAGTCTCCCTTTTATTGTGTAGGAGGGTATGTGTGTACAGTACATCCTCGACTTAGGACCACAAATGAGCCCAAAATTTCTGTTGTTAAGCAAGACAGTTGTTAAGGGAGTTTTGCCCCATTTTGTGATGTTCAAGTGAATTATTGCAGTTGTTAAGTTAGTCACATGATTGTGAATTGAATCTAGCTTCCCCATTGACTTCGCTTGTCAGGAGGTCACAGAAGGTGATCACCTAATCCCTGGACACTGCAACCATCATAAACATGATCTAGTTCAGTAGTGGGTTCTAAAACTCTTTACTACCAGTTTGCGTGCGCGCTCGCGCATGCGCGCGACGCTTCTGCACATGCGCAGAAGCGTCCCGGGTGGGTGGGCGGAGCCTCCTGCCGCCGCCGCTACCGGTTCTAAGAATCAGTCCGAACCGTGAGCAACCCACCGCTGATCTAGTTGTCAAGCATCTGAATTCTGACCACATGACCATGGGGATGCTGCAACAGTCACAACTGGGGAAAAGCATCATAAATCACATTTTTCAGGGCCGTTGTAACTTCAAATGATCACTAAACAAATGGTTGTAAGTTGAGGACTACATGTAGTTGGAACAGCTCCATTTGGAACTATCCTGGCAAGGTTGTCATTTGTGTGTTGGGAAAAAAAATTCCCACAGTGAAGGTTATGAGAACACGCTTTTTGCACAGAGAATATACTCTTATGGTACAGCAGAATATGTCTTCTTATTCTTTGTCCCTTGGCGAAACCTGGAAAAACAGCTTGAGGATATTTTCTCCTAGTGAAAGTGTTCCAGGATATATAAATCAGCATGGACAACTTCATGAAAAGTTAGCAATCAGTTATAGGCAACTAAAGGCATTGTAAAACAATCTACTTTGCACCTAATAGTCACTAAAACAAATCATTTGCTCTATTGCTTATGGTATTTAACAGCCCCCTGAGGGGTGCACTTTTTCTGATTTTCTTCAGCATTAAAGAATCCAGAAAAACACATTCCACAGTTAAGCAATCAAATCAGCAATTATGTTCAGCATCACAGGTAACATTTCCAAACAAAATTATATTTGGGGATATTTATATTAATAACGACTATGTTTAATTTTCAATTTCACAGATTATTTTGTCTATCTCAATATTCCACATCATTCTGACAATTTGCATGCAAATTAAAGCTCTTTAAGTGTATTTTAATTGCCATGCTATTTAGCAAATACAGGCAGAATATGAAATATATATTTATTGCTGTGTATAGGGGGAAATATTAATATTCATCAAATGATTACCAAATTTGCATAGCAATTAAATTCATTTAGAACAAAACCCACTTACAAATACTGAAGGGGAAGAAACTCTGAACTGAGTGTGTTGACAAGCAGAATAATCAGAAAAATGCTAGAAAGAAAAGGTATAATACAGGTGGAAGTACAGTATTTCTAACCTAAACTGCTAGGATTGCTCGATTAGTAAGTCAAATAAGTCAGCCCTATAAAATATTCAGTTTGCTTGCAAAGAAAGATGAAATAAATACTTATATACAAATAAGGAAGCTTGTGCAATTACATAATTTAAAATGTATATGTATATGTATGTTTGTCTGTCTCTCTGTCTAGCTAGCTAGCTAGCTAGCTATCATCGGGAGTATTGCTTTTTATATGTGACCTTGAATGTTAATGTTAAGTTTGCTTGTAGGCATGGAAAAGTAATGGAACAGGAGACAGAAATGTTTGAGTCACAGTACCATGCTCTTTTATTTTGCTACTCCATATTCATTAATTCTTCCTAATTAATGTAATAATCCCAGGATAGACAAAACTTGTATCCTATAAGAATGTCTCTAACTGGAATAATTTTTTGTTGGTAAATATAATTGTTAGATAGTGGGTAGAGATGACAGGAGACAGACTTCCAAAGCAGCTCTTTATTTCAGCTCTTGTGTAAGCAACCAGCAGAGAGCAGTCTGACAGCTTGCCCTTTTATAGGGAGCTGTCAGACAGACCAGCCAATAGCGTTTGAGCTTTTTCCCGCTCAAACGCTGGACCTGGTTGGAACCATGCAACACAGTTGAAACAGTTAGAACATAACACCCCTCCCCTCCTGGATGGAGCTGTCCAGCATACGTAATCACGCAGGTAGGCGGGGCGTTATGAAGCCCTACTAGACCTGCGCAATTCAGATGGCGGTGAGGCAGCGGACTGTGCGGCCAGG
>QLTV01002447.1:2680614-2779673 GCA_003457575.1 Thermophis baileyi
CGCTGGGGCTTCAGGAAGCTTCCCTGAAGCCTCCGGAGTGCAAAAAACAGCCCAACGGCAAACCGGAAGTGCGTTTTTCCGAACTTCCGGTTTGCCCGTTGGGCTGTTTTTCGCACTCCGGGGCTTCAGGAAGCTTCCCTGAAGCCTCCGGAGGGCAAAACGGCCTTCCCCAAGGCCGAAAATCAGCTAGCCAGCACGCGCATGCGCGCTGGAGCTGACATAGGGCAACGCCTCGCGTGCCCTCTGATATGGCTCCACGTGCCACCTGTGGCACACGTGCCATAGGTTCTCCATCACTGGTATATGGCATTATTGGTTTCTTAGTCTGGGCCAGAGCTCATTCCTGAAAGTAGGCAGTAGCATCTCCCTTGCTTGGGAAAAATAGTAAGCCTAGAGCATTCCCCACCATCCAGTCAGAGCTGAAGAAGCTTCTTGGATGAGAAGCGAGACATCTTCAAAGAAAAACCAGAAATCCAGTTGCCTCTTGAAAAAAGCACCTTTGGGACAACCATGACCTGGATGACTGAGAATCTCCATAGACATTAAGCCTACAGCAGTTACTAATACAGCTTCTACAGCCATCCTCCTTCAAGAGCAGCTATATTATGAGCATTTTTGCACCGTTGCATCAGGAGGGTCTGAACAATGTCACTGTGTGTAACAGCAGCAAAATTAATTGCAGTAAGGGCTCCTCAAGAGGCAAAGCAAGAAGAGGGAGCCATGCCAAATAGCACCAGACAATCTTTTCTTGAATTTCTTAATGTCTTTAGTTAACTAGGGTCAAAGTTGTCTTTTTGCATGGCACTCAGCCTATGCATGTCCTTTTTTAACAGGACTAGCTAGGAAGTAAAAATTAAGCAAGATCTAAAAAAGAGAGCAGATAAACTCTTTCACAGTTCAAGCTGTTTTTGTGGGGGGGGTTGTTTTATTTTATTTTATTTTTTGCTACTTGATTGACTGAAACCTTATTGTTAATTTCTTTGCATTGTTGTTCTGAAAATGTCCTTGGAGCATACAAATGATAGCACATCATTTATACATTAGAATGGAATTAGTTTCCAACTTTGAGATCATTGGAAATATGACAAAATGTAGGCCTAAATGTGTCCGAATGAACTTCAGGGGATAGACAGGTGGCCCTGCTTTCTAAAATGGGGATGGAGTAGCTTTTGATCATGCAGAGTGTGAAGCAACCCTAACGGAAAAACTGAGTTCCCACTTACAGTCTCATATCATTTCTTCCAATGTCAACTTGAAAACATCTAGTTTTCTGTGGATGTAAAATTTCCTATCTAGCTACAATTCTGGCTAATGTTAGCTTTCTAATATCTGTTCCCCTCAGCAGTCAATGCATGAACGTACAATACTTTCACCTGGAATGAAGGCGAGTATATGTGTCCCAGGATAATGTTGCAGGATCCAATCTGGGTCAGTCACCAAGACCAGAGGTTATCTTCCGAGCTTTTGGACTCATGCTGGAGCCCATCCTCAGGAAACCTCTCTCTAGCAGATTGTGTGCTGTTCTGTGTGTGGTATTTATAGTGCCTGTTGTAAGTGGCTTTTTAGATGTTGATTGGGTTGTGTTGATGACTGGCTTTTAAGTCATTAGCTGTCATTTGCTTTTGCTTTCCAGCCTTTGCCTTCTAAGTACTTTGATAGGCTGGTGGTAAATTACCACTCCTGTTGATTGATGAGTGGGCCTGTTTCCCTAGCTTCAATCACTTCCCTGGCTGTTTTTGTGCCTGCTCGTCCAACAGTTTTAGTAGCTGCAGAATTGAATGTGTACTTTCACCTGGACACATTGTTCACATACTTTTGGCATGGCCAATTATGTATGTATGTGTGACTAGAGAGGAGGAAAGGCCACTATATTATAAATGGAGAATTAAGACACCTGCTTTGGTCCTCTGCTTCTAGACATACCTGCTAAATTATTATTGCTGTGGCATTTTTTGAAAGAGAAAAGATAATGGCCTTGGTAGGTACTCTGCCCATGGCAATTCAGATCTAGTATGATTCCATAGCAGAGAAGGCAATCTTATCTTATGACACGATGGCTGAATTACTTAGAAAACCTAATATGTGAGTTATACCTGTCCCAATTATCCACTGTGGCCTTCAAAGTAAGCCAATGTGCATAATGCCTCATCCAGAAACCTGCAAAAGACCAGTCCATTCTTTCAAGTTTTCTCCTATTTGTTCTTCAAGATCAATAAGGAAAGTCCTTAGTAAGGTAGATAAAGGCATCCTAAAACCTCTTCTTCCCTGACTGCAGAAATGTATGTGACAGTAAGGAAAACGGCGGGGGGGGGGGGGAGGTGAACATTCGTTTACCAACAAATAAAAACAATACAAGAAGAGTTAGGACTATTCATGGCCCTAACCTGCGTTTTTAAGAATAAAATATTCATACTCATCCTGCCGTCTTCTGTCGCCTTTTGTTATGGTTAATTGGGAGCACTTACACCTTTGGCTGGCCTTACGTGTGATGAATATTTAATCACAGGGGAAAGTTCTCCTTTGCAAGAAGCGAATCAGTCATACGCTCTTGAAAAGGGAACAAAGAATTTGGCTCCCTGGAAGAAGACTCTCACTTTCACTTGCAAGGAAGGTTCAGCTAATTATCTCTGCTGCAAAAACAGTAATAAGTTTTCCATGTTGGGGACTTTGACTTTGACCTTTTCCTGGCAGGATAAAAATAACCGTAAGAGCAAAGGTGTTAGATCCATCATGCCAACTGTTCTAGATTAGGATCAGGTGACCCAAATCCCTGCAACACATGTATAATTTGAAATCTGATTGGTCACCTCCAGATTCCACAAGGAAATCCGAATAACTAATAAGATACTGAGATTATGTGACTTATTTGATTATCAGTTTTAAAAAAGACACACATATATTACATCGAAATAGAAAAGCCAAATGTAAGTTTACATGTAAATGGCATAGTGCTATTTTTAATTCATTAAAGAAAAAAAAAAGATTTTGAAAATTTCAGGTTCTTTATCAGGTTGAAGCACATGTTCAGAAAAGAGTTTCCACTAAAAGGTAATTTCTATTGCAGAAATAACATGAGAGGCAATGGAATGTAATAGCTAAGATTTTAAAAAATGGATTATTATGAATACCACACCCTTGCCTGTCATGCAGGACAGCAATGTATCTTTTAGAGAGAATAGCATGTGAGAAAATAAATTCTGCTTCCCCAAAAGCTCCACTGAACCCCCATTATCATCCCAAGAGTGAGCTAATGCTGTGAAGTTGCAGAGCTGCCCCATACATGTCTTAAAAGAGTTATTTATTTATTAAATTAATATACTAAATTAATAGGGCTGCCTATCTCAGATACATAACTGGATGGCTAATAATTAAAAACAAAATAAAAAACAACCTTCAAAATTATAAATCACATAACATACCAGGCTGAGCAACAACATTAACAGTCTTCCCCAATGAACCAATACAGCCAAGAAATGGACACACCCTCAGGACTCTAGGCTGAATGGCAAAAAAAGATCTTAAGGTCTTGTGGAAAGCCAGCACAGTCAGGGGGAGTCTGATCTCTGGGAAGATGGTGCTCTCTCTAGCAGGCAGGTGCCGTGACAGAAAAGCTCTCTTTCTGGATCCAGTGAGGTGGCACTCCCTCGCAGATGGGACTCACCTCTCCTGCCATATCTAATGGGACGAATAGATACCACTGAGGAGAAAAGATCTTGTAAGTAAGTAACCCAACCCCAAACTATGAAGGTAACCACCAATACCTTGAACTGTATCTGGAAGCAAACTGCAGCTCACAGAGCAGAGGTGTTAAATGTGCTGAACAATAGGCATCCATAACTGCCCTACCACCACAAGTTTATTATATCATCTATATCTCTATATCTCTATATCTCTATATCTCTATATATCTATCTCTATATCTCTATATCTCTATATCTCTATATCTCTATATCTCTATATCTCTATAGCTCTATATCTCTACATATCTATATCTATATCTATATCTATATCTATATCTATATCATCTATATCTATATCTATATCTATATCTATATCTATATCTATATCTATATCTATATCATCTATATCTAGATACGAGGCAAGGAGCACAGAAAACAGCTGCGGAGCGGCAATTCAATCTGCCGCCCCCGATCAGCTGGGCTCCGGAAGCAGAGATAAAGGTCAGTATAAACCAGGGGCGAGCGGGCGGACCCACTTTCAGGGACACAGAGAACCTGTTCACTCTCGGCTTGGAGTCAGAGCTACCAGTTCTAAAGAGCCGGTCTGAACCGGCAGCAACCCACCACTGTCCCTATCCCTATCCCTATCCCTATCCCTATCCCTATCCCTATCCCTATCCCTATCCCTATCCCTATCCCTATCCCTATCCATATCCATATCCATATCCATATCCATATCCATATCCATATCATCTATCTACCTACCTATTCACCCATCCATCTATCTATCTACACACACACACACACACACACACACACACACACACACACACCCTTATATACTGCTGTCAGTGCAAACAGGAAGTGTCTGAAATTATATTGTGATACGGTAGCTATCAAATCCTCAAGAGATCATTCAGGTCCTTTTCGACAGAATGTTTGTGTCAGGAGTTATATAGCTTCCTAGTATGAGAGATGAATATTGGATTCGACTCTGTTCTGAGCTACTATTGAACCAGAAAGATAGAGAAAGGTTAAGGAAATGTCTGAATTGAGCAGATTCTGAATGTTCACACACCTCATCTGGAAATTTCAGCTGACATACCTCAAATGAGGTTTGCTGAAAAAAGTTGATGTATTTCTCCAGACCCTCACCTACTTGAAGAAAAATGTTGGAGGGAAGAAAGGGGCTTCCACTAACTATTAAACATTTGAATTTCATCAAACTGTTAATCGTTAGTATTAGAATGGGCAAAAGATGTATATATTAGAACTTTCTCACCTTTCTGTTCTAAGAGTGGAAAGCTAGTGGGCCTTGCAACAGATATATATATTTGTCCAATGAACCTCTACAAGAAAAGAGACACTGTATTGAGAAACAAGAAAGATGGAAGGAAACCTACATCTTTGCCAATCTGGTTTTAAATTGACACTGGGACAATATTCAGTCATTTATGATTAACCCCTGTTTCTGAGGAAAGCATTCTACTAACTGTAAGTATAGACCCTGGCAAAAACTAAGAAGCGATCTCCTTCTGAACAGGAAGCCGTCAGCTTCCTTCTTGAAAGAAATGTTTCATTCAGCAACCAGTAACTAATTGTGTCACTTAATTGCAGTTAATTAATCTTTTATTCTTCCACATGGATTGTTCTCATGCTAGGAGTCAAAAGATGTTCAATAGCTATTAAGTGTTTTTTCCGGTGAGACCGGTCTATCAGGGCAACCTGGTCTACCCAATTATGGGACGGAGCATATTGCTTCCGCTTTCGCCTTTCAGCCCCAATCCAGGAGCCTTTGCAGGCAGTCGCTTTCACGACAAACTATTTTTGTATTGAATGTATGTTTACCGACAAAGAAATAAAGGGAGACTAGTATAGATCTATTTCAAGCTATTTAGCTCTCATCAGCTAGCCATACCCTTCTGGGATTCGAACCCGGGCTACTTGAATATTAGGTAGCTGTATTAACCTCTAATCTCCTCACTTTGCGAAGAGAGCTCGTGGCTTAGAGGTTAATACATGTACCTAATATGCAAATAGCCCAGGTTTGAATTCCAGAAGGGTATGGCTAGCTGATGAGAGATAAATAGATCTATACTAGTCTCCCTTTATTTCTTTGTCGGTAAACATAAAGTCAACACTTCCATAGCTATTCCATATTTTGCTTTTGAACAGTTTTTTTTTTAATGGGAGGGAGGAATATTGAAATAAAGCAACATGGAGATGTCTTGGGTTTTTTTTTTCATTTTTTCTCCTTTTTAATATGATAGTGATGGCAAGCATTCAAGGAAAGCAGGGTTCCCCACTTTCTCCCAAATTAAAACAAATTTATTTTTACACTCATGATGAGAATACAGATCTTGAAAGCCATTTTCAAAAATTAGCTATGCTTTCCCAGCGGAAAAAGATGTGAGGACTATTTTGTTGCCCCAGATTTCATCTGGAAACAAAGAAACTCATTCATTTAATGTTCCCAATAGATTGAAAATTTCTGCGTCTTGAATGTTGAGGAAAACTATTTTGAAAGGGGGATATGCCATTTGGGACATACCCGGGGACAAGAGAAGAGAGATTTTGGCAGCATATGGAACTCTCAACACATGTTCTTAGAAAAATGGAGCTAATACTTACCACCTCATGTGGTTTTGTGTATCCCAGGAATGCAAGTATAATCTATGATTCAAACCTCCATCTGGCTACCCAGCTTAGAGCTCAACAGAGGAACTGTTTTTTTCTCTCATAACACAAGGACAAGATTTTTATCTCCACAAGCTGATTTCATGAAAAAGAAATATCTCCTCCCTCCCCCCAACCCTTTCTGTTTTGCAATTTATTTATTTGGTTGTTTTCTAGTTGTTATTAAAGCCTACAGATTGGCTAATGTTGCTGCCAACAGGAAGATGTACTATGTTGGTCTTTGAAAGGCTGCGGTCTGTTTTGCTAATAACACTGCCAAAACTGATCAACTTTCCTTGCTGCCCACAAAGTTGTTTTGAAGTTGGTCTGCTATCTCGGCTTTGAGCATGTTTTAAACATCAACATTTAAAATAAAAAGTTTTTGAGGTCTCCTTTCTGTTTAGAATGTGAGCATTTTCATACTGAGTGAACAAAAAAAGGAAAGCAAAATCTGTTTTGCATGGAAATATACAAAGGGTAACAAAAGAAAATAATGCTGTTGTTAACACATTGAGAAAAATATATATTATCAAAATTACAGCTCTGGTATCATCAAAAAGATGGTTATTTGCATCCTCACAATCTGATGGTATGAGAAATTGGTCCACACTCATAGTGACATATCTGAAATATGTATTACCTCTGCAGCAAGTTATTATTTTTTAAAATGTTGGCTGCAGCTAAAGTGTTGTGAGTTAAAGTCCTTGAGGACTTTTCTTTCTCTAACTGAGAAAGAAAAAAAAACGTAAACTTGGATTTTATAAAGCAGAGGGTTGACTTATTTTCACAATTCACAATATCAGTTTCTTACCTGAATGCTAGTCAACAGTCTGGTTGGACAGACGTGGAGCTTATAAAAAGCTGTTAGTAATCATTTAGACTATGGGATGGCTTGGAGCAGGGATACTCTATGACCTTGATCCCTTTCTGTAAAATTCTCTGGTTACTGTGTTCCGTCTCAATATTCTGTCTAGCATTGCTTGGTTGCTTAGGTGTGGAAGAGTGCTAGAAAATAATTTGTCCCAATAGCCTATGAAATTTGTAGTTGATCAGTTGCTGGAAGGAAAAAGGTACTTTCCCAAGATGCCTACTTAGGCCTGTTGCCTTTCTGCTATTAATAACAGGAGACAACAGCAATCTGGAGAACAATTGCTGGGAAATAGGAACCTCTTCATTCTTAATGCTTGTTGGTCTGATCACTAATGGGAGAAGCAACAAGCTGTAATGGAGTCACTGGAGAGAAACATAGAGAGGATATTCATGATTGTGTATATCAGCCACTGCAGTCTTCAGTAACCCATCCAGCATCTGATGGGAAACTTCAGTCTAGACTTAAACATATTGATTATTCTTGGTTTAGAATAGGTAAGCTAAAATATGAATAGATCTTAGCTATGATTCAAACATGCAGTTTTTAATTTACATGGCTGTGAGCTTTCTGAAACTTTGCCAAATTCAGAATAGATAGATCAAAATGTCAGCCTCTATGATGCTTGCTTGCTATTGGCTGCCATAGTAACGGGGGGAAGGGGAAGATTGGCATTTGGGTGGAGGATGTGAGCTGGAGAGAGATGCCCTGTGTGAACAAAAAGGGAGAATTGCTCTCATGATCTACTGCGCAGCTGAATGGACTTGTTTATACCCAGTCAAGGTCAACCATCCCAGAATGCCAGATGGGCGAAACCACCTGAAGATGCTCCCCACATGACACCATATGGGTTGGGGATTGGACATTCTGGGTCCTTGGGAGGAGGGATTTGGGGATACTTTCAATATGCAACTTTCGCGCCTTTTGCTTCAGATCTTGCTTTTCTTTCATTGCTATCATTTCAAACTCAGTAAAAGTACCTCTTCTCTACCAACATGGAGTCGGGGGTTTCCTTTCTTGGGTTTTGAACGGAGGCATGCCTGACACAAATTCTTTTTAGCATGTATATGTATATACATACGTATACATATGCATATTTATATGTATACATATCAGTTTGTATGTATACATATCAGTGGTGAAATCCAATTTTTTTTGCTACCGGTTCTGTGGGCGTGGCTTGGTAGGCGTGGTGTGGCTTGGTGGGCGTGGCTTGGTGGGCGTGGCAGGGGAAGGATACTGCAAAATCTCCATTCCCACCCCACTCTGGGGCCAGCCAGAGGTGGTATTTGCTGGTTCTCCAAACTACTCAAAATTTCCGCTACCGGATCTCCGAACTACTCAAAATTTCTGCTACCGGTTCTCCAGAACCTGTCAGAACCTGCTGGATTTCACCCCTGATACATATCAGTTTTGATATACTGTATTCATGCATATATTTGTTTAGTCCCACTTCAATACAATTTTGCAGATTTGGAAAGAAGTGGAAATCAATCAATTTTTATCATCATCCCTCTTATGTATGCATGCAATTTTGGTATCTATTTTTTTAAAAAAAGCTGGAAAGGGCATCTGAAAAGAAGAATTTTGTTTAGTTTGAAATTTCACCCAATTTGCATCTGTTCTCCAAGCTAGCATTACACTGCCCGTTATTTGCTCCCAAAACAAAAAATTGAAACATTTGACCTTTCAGTAATATGTATATAAAACTTGCCCAGTTCCTTGGTTTCTCACGACTAAAACTTGGGGCATAGAGTAGTTGGTCATTTGAAGGGGAAGGCAAGCAGTGAAAAGCAGAGAGGTGATGTCTTCATTATATTTCTTTTTGCAGCTTTGGATTGACTTCTCCTTCATGGCAACATCAGCAATTAAACACCCTGAAAATATAAATCTAGTCACAGGACAAATACCTTTAGTACTCTAAAAGACTTCAACAATTCCTCAGTAGCATGTTGGGTGCCATCAAACCTGAATGGTCCATTATTCTACACTGCATTGTCAATCACTTTATCTTGCCTGCCCATGTGGTTTTCTTGGTAAAATACAGGAATGCCTTACCATTGCCTTCTGCGAGGTATGAACAGAAGATGTATACTTACCATTGTAAAATGATATCTGTCTCCAAAAACTTTCTGAAGCAACTTTCCTCCAGCAACTGGTACTGAAAAGAGGGACCTGTTTGCTTTAACTGGGCAGCTGGAATGATCCTCATAACTACAAGGGACTTTACTACATCCCCCATTCCTGATATATCAGCTTAATTAAAGGAGATAGCCAGTCCAGTACAGTTCCACATTTGAAATGATCAGACCAATCCATTTTCCTTCAAGACCATAAAATAAATTAGTAATATCAAGAGTGACATCAATATTTTGTGTTTCAGATTTCCTCACTCATTCCTGTTTACCAAATTGTTGTCTTCAATGGATAAAAAAATTATAATGGTAAAGGAAGCAATAATAAGTGGGCTGCCCCACACTCTGTCTGGAATCTTAAAAAGGCCTCAAATTCACTACTGGAGCCTTGGCAGTTTCATAGCTGCTGAGAAGATTTGCCTTCAGTTCAGTCTACACTTGAACCTTAGTCTCTCCTTACTGTTGTAATTAATTTCTCATCACAGTGCCTTTTGGCTCCCACACAGAACTCGATTGTGCAATTTATCTGTGGGTCAGGGCTCACTGCAAAGGCCTTGCTTGAAAGTCCTCTCACACTGCTACAGCTTCGTCATGTGTTTATCTCTCTTTATTTTACTTATTAGAGCACACATTTAATGACTAAAGCATTTAGATGCTGCTCCTGCATGCCAGCTACAATACAATAACTAGCAGGGATGGAGTCTATTTGTTTTTATCTCATACAGCTCTACCTTTCAGACTTCCCTCCTCCTCCTCCTCCTCCAAATGTCTCTTAAACAAATCCTGCCAGCTTCCTCCCCTCTCTATTTTTTCCTTTCTTTCCCCTCAGGGTAATTCTAGGTTGGCTTGTTTTTTCAATTTCTCTTCGAGAAATGTATTCCTTGATGCTGAATTCATTTTCTATTAAACTGAATATCCATTAGATGAGGTAATTTCTTTCCTTGCCTGATTTTTGTCTTTAATTAAAGAAAATGGGGTGCATACAGGAGATTGATTCCATGCATTCAAATGGAAATGGTTTTCAAAGAACACCGTTTAACTGAATCTAAACACCTGAGGGACCCACAGATTTCATATGGTTGCATTTCTCCCACTGAAAGCAATTGCATGGTAAGGCAATGGGGCAAATCTGCTTGCTGTTTCTTTTTCTTCTCTTGAAATACATTAAAACATAGTGGAATTGTAATGTCCGATGATCTGGATTGGCCTGGGTACTTTTTCCTCAAATCAACCCAAAGACTGTTTTATTGCAGGAGACAGCATTCTGTGCAACAGCCCAGAGAAGTTGGCAAATCTAAATATCAGATTCAGTAGTTGACAAATGTAATGCATATGGCATTATTAAATTATTTTGAAAAACACATGGGCTTAAATGATGCAATTTAGATCATTTTCAGAATTCTGGTAATACCAGAAGATTATTAAAGTTCATTCCTTAAATTTAATTGTGGACTTAGGAATATACATACACACATTCTGTACATACACATATATAAACATACACACACACACACACACACACACACACACACACACAATTAAAGATTTGGATGGGTTGAAGATCATGCATATGCAACTTACTTTTTCAAAGACTGCAAATAGAGATGACCTCACACTGGCTTTTATTCATAGTTCACAGTCAGTTATTTGCTACAGACTAAAACATTAAAGTATGGTCCACGCAGTGTCTAATGTTATTAGAAAACCCTCATAACTCATAACCTCACAGTGGAACTCCCAATGTTTGGAGGTACAACTAGTATTGTCAGTAGTTACTCCCTTAAACACCCTCCCAAACACCTGTGCATTTGTTCCTGAGGAAGGCTCATCATTTCATTGTTTTTTCAAATACTTGTTCACACATTTCTTTGAGTGTTATAAAACACCTTGTGCTTGTAAGAGGAACAGTGATATACGGTATAAAGGATAATGGTGGTGGTAACAATGGTTTTCCCCAAAAGCTGCCTTGTATATCTTCAGAGAATTTTGTAATCTTTGAGGAAGCTTCAAGAAAAACTCCTGAGCTCTAATAGCTGAGATCAATACTCTACCTATTCCAGCATCCTCTTTTCCACTATTCATATGCCTATGGAAGTCCACAGTCTGAATATGAAGGCAATATGAAGAGCATTGTTATGAATCTTGAAGAGAGAGAGAGAGAGAGAGAGAGAGAGAGAGAGAGAGAGAGAGAGAGAGAGAGAGAGAGTTTTACATAAGATTAGAAAACATAAAAATGGAAGCAGAAAAAGGAGATATAAAAGAATAAAACAAAAAAGTGAAAGATAAAAATCCAAAGACGTGACTTCCAATCTTCTTTTCAGGAGTTACAAACATACTAGTTACCATCTGCACCTTCCAAAATTACATATTATGATCCCCTTCTTCCCGTAAATAAATCCTTTAAATCAATAAATCCTGAAATCATCAATTCTTTTTTGTCGATTTTCAGAGAGAAAAAAATCCATATAGTATTTGAACCTTGAAGTTTCCTAAAGCCATCATGACTGCCCCTTTAGATTTAAGGACCTGGGAAACATGTTATACATTACAGTCAGAGAGAGAGAGCTTGATGAAACTTTAGCCATCTGAGAACTTCTTGGGTTTGTAAACTTTCCATATCCTGTTTCTACAATGAAATGATCAGCCATACTTTTCTTCAGAAATCAATTGCTATAATGAAGTTTGCGATAGACCAAAAAAAAAAAAAACCCTGTTAGCTGTACATGAATGGAAGCTTGTTTGTGCATGTCTTATATTTTTTTTGTCTCATGGAAGATCTTCCTCCTGCCCTGATAACTATGTATACACTTATGGGAGCATTTGGTGCTGCAGTAGTGTAACACAGCTTCTTTCTTTGAATTGCTTCATTTTTCAAATAAAACCTCTACCCTCACATTGACACGTCCAAATTCTCATGGGGGTTGAGGAAAGCTAGCATTTTCAAATCTCTGCACCAAGATTCCAGACTTTCAATTCATGTAAAATATATCTTCCATTCTGTTGAAACATTCTGCTTTTTTTTTTTTTTTTGGCAATATGTAGGCAGAAGCATATTCTTAAGGAACAGATGAAGAAGTAGTATAACTTTCAGGGGCTATAAATGAATACATTGTAGCAGCTGGCAATGATTCAATTTGTTTAGTTCTTAACTCCAAGAAAAGCAGACCTGGTTGTGTGACTGAAAATGGTTATTACAAGATTATATATGATGGCAGTAAACACAGGCAGGGTTCTTTAATGAACAGGCTGGGCAGAATGCTGCTTTCTGTAGTTCTTCAGGAATTTACCAGGTGCTCATCTGAATAAAATAGAAGACAACAAATGGATTAATATGACATGTTTACTTCCTGGAGCAGATCTGCTAATTGAGGCTTTGAAGACTTACAAAAAGTTCTATCACTTCCTATTTTTTACTCATACAAAATGATTCGTGTTGTCAGTTGCTGTATATTGAAGATGAAACTTGGATGGAGTTTTTACACTTTATATATGCCACTAAAATGCTGCCAGAACAACATTTCCATGTTGAATTCTCTTTCACAAAATATAATAATATTTAACTGCACGGCATAACATTATCGTAACTGCTTTCTGAAGCTAGAGGAAATTCAGGAACAGTGGATATTTCCATAATATTATATGGGTAACATAGAGATGTCATTTTCATTTATGCTCAGCAGTAGAATTAAACAAACAATGATGAATTTTAAAAGCGGTTTTTAGTGCACATGCATGATGTGAAGGGAGAGGAACGTACTGTAGTTGAACAGCAAGAGTTCTGTCGCAATATCAACAAGAATATGAATTTGTGAACAGTGGCACCATGCACCATGCACCATGAGTTTTGGGTGAGGACGACAGATGTGCCTGCTAAGGAACAATTTGGATTTTCTACTTCTGGCACAAAAAGGTAATGGACTGACTTAACTGATTTGCATGTTCATTGGCCAAGATGAAGTAGCAGTGACAGGCCAAAATAAATCATCTTAAACCTCCAGGATCTCAGCTTGCATTTATTCTCTCATGGCATTTACGCTTAGCAAAATTAGTATGTGCCTGATAATAAGATCCAATCACTAAGTACAGCATAGCTTTGGAAAAATATGGGATCCAGATGAGTTGAACTGCTATATGTAATAACATACAGTATGTGCATCCAAAGAATTATTATTTTGTCAGATGGAGTGTATGCTTAAGGAAAGAGTACAAAACACTTTGCTTTATCTCCATATAGGATTCAGAAGCCAACAAGGCCAAATTAAAAGCAAGCCATGCAAAATATGTTTCCTAAGCTAGTTCCTTCTTGCTGTCTCTGGCCATGGGCATCATTCTCCCTTCTAGGTCCTGCTACTTTGTGTTTCCATACTGGGCCTATTCATATTTGTTCTGAATCAAGCCAGCACAATATTCCATTTTTATTCTTCTTTCAAACCTAACTACTTGATAGCAGAAATTCCAACAATTTGCTCTCCCACCCAGGATGCTTATTCCAGCATCAGCATTGATATTTTTTTAAAAAAAACTTGAATATTGTTTATTAATTCATTTTCAAACAAACATAAAATAAAAATGAACAATCACCAAAGAAAAAAGAAAAACAAATTAAGCAAGTAAACATGTAAATTAAAAAAAAACAAAGAATATGTAATTACAACTATGTTCCATGTTCCTGATTCTGTATTTAAAAATAAAATCTAAACTTCCAAAATTCACCAAACCAAAGATATTTTCCAGAGGGAACGAATAACAGAATTGGAAGCAACCTTGGAGGTCTTTTAGCCCAATCCCCTGCTCAGGCAGAAAACTCTATACCATTTCAGAAAAATGGTTGTCCAATCTCTTTTTGAAGCCTTCCAGTGTTGCAATGGAGTCATTCCACTGATTAATTGTTCTGTCAGGAAATTTATCCTTAGTTCTAGGTTGGTTCTCTCCTTGATTACTTTTCATCCATTGCTTCTTGTCATGCCCTTTGGAGAATAGGTTGACCCTCTCTTTTTTGTGGCAGCCCCTTAGACATTGGAACACTGATATCGTGTCACTCCAAGTCCTTCTTTTCATTAAACTACACATACCCAATTCCTGCACCCGTTCTTCATATGCCTCTAGCCCCTCATCATCTTATCTGCATTCCTTCTAGAATCTCAACATCTTTTTTATATCATGACAGCCAAAACCCGATGCAATATTCCAAGTGTGGTCTTACCAAGGCACACTTACCAAATGGTACTGTTACACTTCACATGATCTTGATTCTATCCCCCTGTTAATGCAGCCTAGAACTGCGTTGGCTTTTTTGGCAGCTGCAGCACACTGTTGGCTCATATTTAAGGGATTGTCTACTAGGACTCCAAGATCCCTCTCACAGTTATTGCAGGGATAACATGACATTAAATGATATATAATTTTCTCCAAAATTACTGAATCACACATCTCTAAAATTCACTCCTTTATATTGGGAATTACAGTTTTTTCCACCTGATAAGAATTATTCTTTTTACTCTTCTAGCATATGAAAAATATTTGTTCTGGACACGCTAGATTCCAAGAAGTTTGCATATGATTCAATGCAATATGTATATCTTTAAAACCACAGTTTTACCAATAATTCTGCCAACATATTGTATAACATTACACAAAAAGGGAGTATAAAGAATATGATCATAACATGTGAGTTAAAGTACCCTCAAATTTCATGCAACATCAACACAAATAATCAATATTCCATCCTTTACAAAACATTCTAGATCAGTGTTTCTTCACCTTAGCAACTTGAAGATGGGTGGACTTGAACTCCCACAATGCCTCAGCCAGCATGCCTGGCTGGGAATTCTGTGAATTGAAATCCACACATTTTAAAGTTCCCAAGTTTGAGAAACACTGTTCTAGATTGTGTTCTGTAGATAAGAAAAACAATCAATAGCATTAGCATCCATGTGAAAAGAATTACCGTATTTTTCGGAGTATAAGACGCACCGGAGTATAAGACGCACCTTAGTTTTTGGGGAGGAAAATAAGAAAAAAGCTGATTGGCGGGTGGATCGTGCTCCCGGAATACCCCCAATCAGCTGTTCTCAGAGGTGAATTTTAGCAACAGGTTCGTTGGTTGTGAGCTCTGTGCCTTGCTTTTTTTTCTGCCTCTGAAACCTTCGTTTGAGAGGCTTTTTTTCTGAAGTTCTGTTTGAGAGGCTTTTTTTCTGAAGCTCCATTTCAGAGGCTTCTTTTCTGAAGTTCCATTTCAGAGGCTTTTTTCAGCCTCTGAAACCTCCATTTGAGAGGCTGGGCGGGGCTACATTCGGAGTATAAGACGCACCCAGATTTTCACCCTCTTTTTGGGGGGTGCGTCTTATACTCTGAAAGATACGGTAATAAGGTAGACAGGAAAGCACAAAGATCAAATCTGTGTCTGTGGGTCATTCTGCAGCCTTGTGCTGGTGGCCCTCTTTGGCAGAAATAAATAGATAATATATTACTAGTTTCCTCTTACTTGGTATTTTTTTTACACATTTTGAAAGTAATATCAATAAGTTTTCAGCCTCTTTCTTTTTTGCATTAAAAATGGTTCTAGAAGTACCAGAAAGAATTTCTTTTACTTTCTGTTTAAAGAAAGAAAGCTGGTTTCCAATCCTTCTCTTCTGTCATACTTGGGCAAGATGAGTTGCCAATAGAACTTTCTCTACTGATCAATTTCATTACTATATTTGCTCGTTCACAAAAGATCTGTTCTTTGTAGCTTCCTTTCAGGTTTGTTCAACCTGCTTTCACAAAGAGAAATATCTACCTATATATTCTCCCTCTTACAAGCGTATCTTACATTAAATTGTTTAAGGAATTCATTATGAACAGCTATATTTAATATAATCCATTTGGGAAAGAGTACAGTTAGAAGATCATATTCTTACATCCAAAAATGTGTTAATAATCTTTCTTACAATAAGGAAGCTAAAGCCAATTCCATACTGTTAGAAGGTTCTTTCATTTCTGTTGACTTCACAAAATGAATTATAATAGCAATACACCTTTACCCATAGTATGATGAATATTGAGCCACGGTGGCGCAGTGGTTAGAGTGCAGTGCTGCAGGCTACTTCTGCTGATCACCGGCTGCCAGCAGTTTGGCAGATCGAATCTCACCAGGCTCAAGGTTGACTCAGCCTTCCATCCTTCCGAGGTCGGTAAAAATGAGGACCCAGATTGTTGTTGGGGGCAATTTGCTGACTCTGTAAACCGCTTAGAGAGGGCTGTAAAGCACTATGAAGCGGTATATAAGTCTAAGTGCTATTGCTATTGCTATATTTCATATGTCTATATCTAACTAGATGTTTTTCTCAATGGATTATATTAAAAAGCAAATAAAATCCAAAGTAAGATACCTGCATGGAAAAGACAGGACAGAAACCAATTTATGTAACAAGAGTGCAATATAAACAAAGCCATACTTACATATTATTGAATATATGGTACCTAACATCCTTGAGTGATTCAAATTCACATTTTTCCACCCTTCTCCTGGCTTTATCAGACAGTTGTGTTCCCAGTCCATTCTATCCAAATGAACTTGCTTGGTTATCTCATGAACTAAATCTGGAATGAGAGACCTGCCACCTTCCCAACCCTTTGTTTGAGTCCAAATCATGCCAATGTAGCGGCATGATTGCTAAAAATTTGTGCTATGATTATCAATTTTGGAAAAATTATTGTGATGCTTAAGACACTTAATACTTAAAAATCAAAAGCTAACCCACTCTGAACTCAACAAAAATTGAAAAATACGTTTTGCACCGTCTCTACATCCATTACAGCCAGTTTCAAATACTTATTGCTGACTAAAACTTCATTGCAAATGCTCTCTTAGTAATCACTTTGTCCATAATACATAAGTTAACTCCACATCAAAGGCTAACCTATACAGTATATTATGGCAATTTGTATTCAAGATGGAACAATGGGTAGGAGTCTTCCCCTTGGAAAATTATCTGGAAATAACTATACTGGCTGTGGCAATTAGATTATTTCAAATTGACTCTGTGGAAGCAAGGATATTATCTATGAATTCATTTAAAGCTCCAGAAGAACTTTGGGGTTGCTGTTCCTATACTCTAGGGCTGTATTACTCAATCTTAGCAACATTAAGATGTGTGGATTTCAACTCCCAGAGCATCTCAGCCAGCATACTGGCTGGAGAATTCTGGGAGTTGAAGTTCACACGTCTTAAAGTTGCCAAGTTTGAGAACTAATATTCTATGATATTAACCCCTTTCTTCCTGCCAAGAAGCAGATAGACAAATCTATACAATTGACTCTATCAAAACTGCTGTATTGATCAGGAGAGACCTGTCCATTTTGTGACAAAGATCTCACATGCATGTGTTAGAGGTTAAGGTATATGTGTATATACCGCACACCAAGAGATATGAGAATAAGTCATTCTTTCCATTACTTTTTCCACTAATGGATTGCTCTAGCTGTCCATTAATATCTTAGATGGTTGTCTGAAGTCTGAGTTCTACCCAAAGCATTAATGTAATCTTTAGTATGGCTTCATTTCAGGGGTGAATTGCTCCTGGTTTGCTCGTACCTGTCGGTCGCCGTAGAGCCGGTCACCAAGGTAGCGCGAGGCACCGCCCACCCGCCCGGACACCGCCATTTGGGTTCTTTTACCCTCTGCGCATGCGCAAAGCATTCTGTGCATTCGCAGAGGGTAAAAGAACCCAAATGGCGGTGTCTGGGCGGGTGGGCGGCGCCTCGCGCTACCTTGGTGACTGGCTCTACAGCGACCAACAGGTACGAGCGAACCGAGAGCATTTCACCCCTGCTTCATTTCCAGAAGTTTGCAAAGGGGGGGGGAATCTCTAATTCCATTCCTTAATGTCTTTACTTTTTACCTGTGAAAGTTTTTCCTGCAGTCCTATAGACATAATGTGTTTTGCCATGGCATCAGTTGGTTAAACGCAGAAGGAATTTTTCTGTTAGTATACAAATTTTTATAATCAGCACTTGGTCAGGTATCCAAACAGTTTCCTTGACTTGAAAGATACCTTCATACATGTACAGAAAAAGAGGAGGAGCAATTCTAGTTCAATCGTTCAAGGTGAAGCTAATATTAGGTCTTGTAAGTTAACTTTCTAACAACATTACTTCAGTCTTTTCTTTCTCCATCTTTGATTGTTTTCCCAACAAAAAGCCAAGGAAAATTTCCAACCAACTTAGCCAGATTTCCTTCGCTTATTTTACTTAAGCTGTTAACAATTTAGCAAATGTCTTTCTTTTCTCCCCAGCCCACACACACACCCATCCTATTTTGGAAAGATACAGTTTTTCAAATGTAAATTTATGATCTGGTTGCATTTCACATGCCCTTAAACTGAAAATCATATTTTGCTTTATATTTGTGTTGAAGGGAGAGAAGCAACAAAAATTGTAGTTCTTATACGTCAGTGTCAGCCATCAGTTGAAAATAACTCTCTGTCCCCTTGTTAAAGTACCTGTACATTGTGTCAACAAAAACCTATTTGGTAAATTATTATTATCATGGTTGGTTGCACAGTCAGCCAGATGTTTAAACTGGATTTGGCATTTTTGTCCATTTCTTGAGTCCTTCCCAAGGACCTAGTATAGGCAGATGTTGTTTGATGATGTTAAAGGTACGTAAGGTCTTCCAAGCAAGGCTGTCTTTTGCAATTGATTGATGTGGACTCTGTCAATGCCAATGGTGTTCAAGTGGTGTTCAAGATGTTTTGGGAATACACTCAAAAGCGCCTATTACCATTGGTTCTTTGCCATTTTTTTGCCACTTTCCTTCCAATTTTACTTCTGTGAATACTTTATTTCATATTATGAATTGATATTGACCTGCTAGCCTCTGTTCTGTTATTTTTTATTCTGGATGTCATTCTTTCCAGAACTGGTGCATTTTTTTTTTCAGATGTCCTCTTCTCATTGGACTTGATTCGTAATAGCAAATCATTATTTCTTTGTTTTCAAACTTCGTATATTTGAAATGGGTAAGCAACTTTTCTTTCAGTAGTAAATTCCTAAATATCTAGTTAGGCTTTGAGGAGACTCTTGTTCAAAAGTTAGAGCATCTTAGGAAACCAGTACAACCTCTCCTGAGTCTGAAGGATCAATAATCTTAGTATAAAAGTTTCTGTAAAAATTCTCCAGGCCAAGGAAATATACTGGATTTTATTTAAAACAAAATCAAAGCCATGCCTGTTAGATGAAAAACAAAAGGGCAAATGTACATCATTGCTCCTTTCTCTTCTAAATGATTTAAGCTAATTATTTTATTTAATAACTCTGCTTTGTCACTCTGCTTGAGTATAACTGCTCGGGCACAGCTGATAACTCAGTGTATTCTCAGATTTTCTAAGGAGAACAGCAGCAGAAAAGAGAATAGACTCCTCCAATCTATGTGCACTTATTAAAAACATTTAAGGGGGTGAGGTGGCAGAATAGCATTCCTGATAATACAAGGAAAAGCATTGCCACAGGATCTATGTAAGAAGACTGCTGCTTTTTCAAAGGTTCACTGGTCAATAAGAATAAAGTTTAAAGATCGTATCATAACCCCCCCACCTCAAAAAAAAATGCAACAGAGAAAGAAAAAGCTATGTACTTAGGGAAAAACAGCAAACAAAAAAGCTCATGAACAACGTTTCACCAAATCAAGGTCTTGGTTATGAGTACATCTTTACTCACAAAAATTTCTGTTTGCTCAGACTAATCCATCTTTGCCTGGGGGCTCATTAAATTTTGGAAATATTTTAATTCAGTTGAGGTTCCTCTGGAGGAAATTTGGCTTCACCTCAGAGAGCCACCGAATCAAAACATATATACTGTATATGAATTTCATATTTCTGGAGTCAACCAGATCTGACATTCTCTACAGATGTTCAATTGAAAGCATTTAAGTTGGAGTCAGACTTGTCATTTCCTTCAACATCAGTGCTCATTCTACACCTCCTGAATGATGTTAGTATTTTAGTGAACTATGATTCTCTTTCAAGTTGCTTTTAAGCGTTCTGAAAAAGGAATCATTTCTGCAGTTCAAGCTTTTTACACTTCGTTACTTAAAGAACTACTACATCGCAATAACAGCCCTCACTAATGACACTATTTAATGACAGTAGTTAAGTATTTACTACTTATCCACTTTAGAGAAATGAACAAGAGTTACTCTGCTCTGAAATTCCAATGTTATTTGTCTAGTTATTTCCAGTATTTGTATGCTGCTTCTCATTATTATAAATCCCAAATACAAGCAGTACATAAGACGGTACTTATACTGCACAATCATCCTTACCAGAGGTGGGTTCCTACCTGTTTGGACTGGTTCTATAGAACCGTTAGTAACGTGGCAGCCTGGGTCGCTGGAACCGGCAGCGACCCAGGCCTGACACGCCCCCGAGCCGGTTCTCTCAGCAGTGCCGAAGGCGCCGCCATCTTGTTTTTTTGTACTGCACATGCGCGCGTCCCTGAGCGAACCGGCAGTAAGAAAATCCAGAATCCACCCCTGATCCTTACCCATATCTGGAATATTATGAGAGAGTTAAACACCATCATCATCCATTTGTATCTTTCTTTAATGGCGTTTCTTACCACAAAAGCTCCATTAAAAGTACAAGACAACACAAAGTAGCTACCCATCTGGCAACAATTTATTTGCCAATTTTTTGTATTTTTCTGCTTTCCCCCTCTCTTTCCAGGAAAGTAGGGAAACCAAAAGAAGGGTGGCATAATTTCTCCGTGTACTTAACCATGCCCAACTAAGCTATTTGCTGTGTTCCCTGAATGGATGGCATGTCTTCCTAAATTATTATTGGCCTAAGTACCAGTAATGAGTTGTCTTACCAGCTACACATTGAGAGAAGTCCAATGACAATTTTAAAGAGGAAATTAATATCTTGAATGTTATTTTTCTCTGTATTTATCATGTCCATAAGAAGCAACCCATTTAATTTTTCTTAAATGATACTTAATCTTAGTGATTCCCAATTGTTCTTTGCTTTAATGAGATCACATGTGAATCATGGCTACCATATAAACTTGAGAGAAAGTACACAACACATGTATCATGTTCTCTCTTAGCTTTTGGTTCACACTCATTAGTTCATCAAATAATACTGTCCTTTCTCACTCATGAATCAACACATAAATAATACAAATTTTTCAATGTACTATACATTATTTTGAAAGCAGAAGAATCATATATGAAGAACCATTCAATTTAAAATGTCAGCCATTGATAAAGTAGTAATAAGTGGAAAGACTGATTCATTCAAATATCACCAAGGGAATAATTTTAAAAATGTATCGTATAAGAATGAATGAAAATCTAGCCTCAGAATGTAATTTTGTATTTTTAAATCATTATTTTTATAAATTGTTTTTGTTACTAAAGGGATCTACCTGCCCATTCTACATTTTTATGATCATTGACTTTTTACCTTTAAGGATCAAATCTTTCCACCTGGTGTTTCTTTTAGGATAGTCTTCATATTTTTGGCAATTTCCCCGAGATACTGCTCTTTGATACCATATCCTATGCAACTTAAAAATAAATGCATTTTGCTTCCATAATCTGGAGCAACTGAAAATTGGTGATGTTTATATAATCTGAAATTGTCATAGGCTGGGTAACATTTTATGAATAATTGGCATGACATATTTGCACTGTGGGATATTATCTTTGTACATGTGTGTGAATTAATTAAGGAATTTTAAGAAAGTTTAAAAATAATGAAAATAAATTTATTCTGGTGAACTAATTAAGAAAGGGAAATAATAGATTCCTAAATTAAGGTTACTGAAATAGTATAACATCAAACTTCATGAAGGGAAAAGTAGGAGTGGGTAGGAAGAGCCTAAGAAATTATATTATAAAAGAAAAAGTCCAAAAATATTGACTATAGACAAACATTGCATATCAATCATCCATTGCTTCAGACCAGTTGTAAATTCTTCCCCTCCAGCATTGTATGGTAACTCTTTCTGTCATCTTCAGAGTCCAAAAGAGGATTCATAACTAATTTTCCAATATGCCCAAGTCCTTACCAATTCTTTGGATTATGAGGGGAAGGGAACAAGCTTTAGTGCTTATTTACTGTCCTGATCTATTTCAGCCTGCAGACGGAGGACAGCATTCTGAGTAAGGTGAGAGGAATGCCTTAATTCCTTCCCTAACTTCTTCAGGTTGGCATGGAAACTCTACCACCTCCCATTTCCCCATGGGACCTGATCTGGAGAGAGTCTGATCAGAAATTGAGATGTTAGAAAAACCACTGTGTGCAATTTCCTCTCTAGGGGATATGGAGAATTCTCTTCCCTCTAATTCTTACATGAGACGGATGGGGAAATGAAATGAGATTTCTTCTCCTCCAGTTCTTCATGGATGGGAAAGAAAAGGAAGAAGAGCTCTGTAATCCACAAAGCCACAACGGAATTGATGGAAGAATCTCAGAACCTTCTTGGGCTGATTACCTAGATTTAGCCCAAAGGAAAGGACAAAAGGGAGGTTGATAGTCTAATAACAGGTCAGTCCATTACAAAGATAAGAGATACATGGAAGCTATTATACTTGCCCGGAAGATTTTTGGCTTCCAGTCCTTAAGGCTATTGGAAAAAGAGACACAAGAATTAGAAGCTTCCACAGCAAATCATTTTGCAGTTGATTCACAACAATCACTACAATTCTTTCATAACGATTTCTTTAGCTTTCTTAGCATAAACCAGCTTAGCTAAGATTTTGTATCCTTCAGAATTTAGTCTTGCGGTTCATGCTGAGCCAGCTGAAAGAAGTCTGACATTTGTCACTCTCAAACATTCCCCACCTCCATTAAACTGGGCTCCAAGACCCATGCTCCCATTTACATTTTTATCACCCCTTAACTACCACAAACAAGCCCCTTAAGTGTGTTGCATTCTTCAGTGATGTCCCCTTGTTGACAGAAGTCAGAGACTGAATTTTGGCTAGAACTAATCTCCCCTTTCTGTTGAAACAAGCTAAACTACAGTGGGCGATATATTTAAAAGATTTATATAACCATCCATCTTAATTCTGGGCAGCTCCCAATAACAATCTGATCTGGTATAAAATATTTTTTCATATTTAGACTTTAGGAGAAACCCTCCCATACTGCCACCTCTTACAATACTAGACAACACAGTATCAACAGTAGAGACCTTCAAATTTCTAGGTTCTATCATATCGCAAGATCTAAAATGGACACCTAACATCAAAAACGTCATCAAAAAAGCACAACAAAGAATGTTCTTTCTGCACCAACTCAGGAAGCTCAAACTGCCCAAGGAGCTGCTGATACAGTTCTACAGAGGAATTATTGAGTCTGTCATCTGCACCTCCATAACTGTCTGGTTTGGTTCTGCAACCCAACAAGACAGACACAAACTTCAGACACAGACTTCAGAGAATAATCAGAATTGCAGAAAAAACAGTTACTGCCAACCTGCCTTCCATTGAGGACCTGTATTTTGCACCAGTCAAAAAGAGGGTTGTGAAAATATTTACAGACCCCTCACATCCTGGACACAAACTGTTTCAACTACTACCCGCAAAACGACGCGATAGATCACTGCACACCAAAACAACTAGACACAAGAACAGTTTTTTCCCGAACGCCATCACTCTGCTAAACGAATAATTCCCTCAACACTGTCAAACTATTCACTAAGTCTGCATTACTATTACTATTAATCTTCTCATTGTTCCTATCACCCATCTCCTCCCACTAATGACTGTATGACTGTAACTTGTTGCTTGTATCCTTACGATTTACATTGACTGGTTCCTAATATGATTTGATTGCTTATTTGTACCCTATGACTATCATTAAGTGTTGTACCTTATGATTCTGAATGTATCTTTTCTTTTTATGTACACTGAGAGCATATGCACCAAAGACAAATTCCTTGTGTGTCCAATCACACTTGGCCAATAAAGAATTATAATTTCCCATATTATGTAGGTAACAATAACACCATTATCAAGATTGCTTAGGTAGAAAATATAGGAAAAATATAAGACAATGCCAAAGTGATATTTTAATTGATAAGAAAAAAATCTGTATTTTTTTCTAAGTTTTTTTTTCCTTCTAAAGTGCCAATATACAGTAAGGTGTTATACTAGATTCAAAGCTACCATCAATCGTGGAAATTCATTGGATGACCTAGTATCAACAATTCTCTCACAGTGCAGATAACTCACAAGTTTGTTGCTGTGGGAATAATGCAAAAAAAAGAGCCCCATGTAAACCATCACTATCTCTTTAAGGAAAAGTGGTATATAGATCTAACAATATAATAAACAACACTCAAAATGTTTTTAAAATCATCCCTTTGGCCAAAGTTTCAATAGGTAACAATCTCTTACCCCAGAGGTCTTCAAACTTGGCATCTTTAAGACTTGTGGACTTCAACTCCCAGAATTCTCCAGCCAACATAGTTGGCTGGAGAATTCTGGGAGTTGAAGTCCACAAGTCTTAAATTTGCCAAGTTTGAGGACCCCTGTCTTACCCCATCTCTTCCTGAAGTTATGATCTCAATTATAAGGGAACAAAAAGCTTGTTCCAAGTTTCCATTGTTTTGTGTAGCCGGCATCCTCAAAACATGTTGAGCTTTATTCTGACATAACACTTGAGCCATTTTGAATTTTGTTCCACAGCCAATTCAAAATAATCTAATAGGATATTTCAGATGTGGCTGTTTCGTTCCAAGTTTGAAGCAAAAAATGCCTTTTTCCATTTTGTGCATACGTTCTTTTTAAGAGTACTATCTAAATTAAGGACAGATCATACAGTATGTACTTGATACAAAGAATGAGTGCAAATCCATCTCAACAGTTGCACTAGCTGCTAATTGCACATATGTATGTATCAGTTGAAAGGCTAAATATTATTATTTTAGTAAGAAATACGGGATTTCATGTGTATGAAAACCACCTTCATCTTGATTTTTCATGGGTCTTCTATTACATTGGAAATCATGAAATTATAAAAATTGCTTAGATAGAAACAATAGAAAAAAGGATAAGGCAATATATAAATGCTCATATTTTCCCAGGGTTTATTTATGTTACTTATTTTATTTTTTTCAATTTGTATACCCATCTCAAACCATTGGGCAATGAATAATCAGTGCTTGCCAATTTCTTCTATTGCTTATTATTTTGATCTCTAAAAACACAGTCCTAATCCAATGCAGCGTATTAAATCTATTGCACAATATATATTTATCCTTGAAAGCTTGACATCTTTTATTCTTGAAGCATTTTACAATATCTCCTAGTGAATTTCATCTGTCAGTACATTTTCCCATGTAGTCCCATAAATTATGTATAATGTGATAGTACATCATAAATATTTATAATATATTCACTTAACCTCAATCCATCAACTAAATTCAGTTACATATGAGGAATTTTCAAGAGAAATAAATAGATTTAACACAATTCATAGAATTTTTTAAACTATTATCTTATTTAAATATTATTATCATTATCACTTTCAATAATTGTTCCTTGCCTCACTTCTCTGGAGAGTGAGAAGTTTGGTTTCCTCTCACAAAGACATTGGAGTCGATTTGTAATTTATGAAGCCAATGTGGAAATACAGTTTAAAATTTCTAACATTACATTGCTGCCAGATAGGATCTCCAGCAAGTGAGATTACAGGGACCAATCGTGTGTTTGTCTGTGTGTGTCTGTGTGTGTATTTTACTGCAATCTATCCATTGTGCACTAATGATCTGGATTGCCTTATTCTTAAGATGTGAACCGTGAAGGTCTGCTCATTATTTTTATTTTATTTAGGATATTCTCAGAATAATTTGGGTAAACAAGAAAGCAGGTTGTTGCTGTTTTTTTCAGATGGCAATGTTCCACCTGTGTTTAAAAGATATACATTTTAATCATCATCTGTCCAAAGATTACACAACCCAAATCATAATTCATTATTTTTGTACATTTTGATGTGAAAGAACTTCTGCCTGCTTCTCTCTCCAGAGCCATTGCTGGACTTAATCTTTCTATAAGAAAATAAATGTCAAGAAATAAAGCAAAACAATCATAATGTTGCTAGTATTTTCATTTAACCTTGAACAGCTTTGTTAAAACCATCTCCTAAACTAAATGTTTTACTCATGGGTTTGTTTTTTAGTCTTGTACCCCATCTTTATTTATTTATTTATTTGCCTAAAATATTTGCATGGTTGCCCTTCTTAAGAACACAAGTGTGGGCAGCTCATAAGTACTAGAAAAACCAGAAGACAATAAAAACAGTGGAGTCCTTGGTGCTCTCTGAGCTTGGTTGTTTGTTTTCAGATCTTTCATTACCCAACTATGTAATATCATCAGTGTAAGGGTGAGGTTGGCTCCCTGCTTATATACTGCCCTGCCAACACCAACCCTATTCATGATTGTGCCTCAGACTGTGACTCATCCTGGCTAAATTGATTTCAGCTTGCTTCTCCTGGAAGCTGCTTCACATGGCTTAAACTATGGACCTTTGAGCAAATCCAAAAGCTCTCATGAAGTCACAAAGCTGACTTCAGAGTCACAGTCTCAAGGCCATCTGGAAGCCATGGCAATTATTTTTGTTTTCAAAAGAATTGGAACTGAGGGGGGGGGAGGGGGGGTATGAGCTGCATATGTGGGTCAAAATTGAATCAGATTTGCAGAATATCCAAAGGTCATAACGTTAATAGGAAACATGAACCGTTTGCTTTGCTCACTCAGAGGAATTATTATTTTTATATCTCATTAACTAGCTGTTCACACTCTACCACCATCACCGCTTCCCATTATTCCTGTGCACCAATACTTATTTTTTAAAGCCTAATTGTTTTTCCTTGCTGGAATTGAATTCTGTACCTTTCAGGATATTGAAACCCAGGCTTCAATAGTAAGGTATCATTTAATGATATCATTCCTAAGTAATTTACTACAGCTGGATGCTGTCTAAGGACAAAGCACTTTCACTGCTTGGTCAGGGAAAGTCAGGAAAAAGTTCAATTTCTTGGCATTTAGATGAGGCTTAACCAAATGAACTTTGGAAGCTTCATGGCATAGCATCCCTAATGAACATTGACTGAGAGATTACAGTCCATGAAATGTATAGGAGAAAAATGCCAAACATTCTCAAGGCTGATCCCTCCCTTGCTCCCTTGCGTCTGTGCATACGTGTCTAGTAAACTGATGCTCTATAATCTGGATCTTTATGTTCTTGCAGAGTCTCTGAAAAGCAGAAATGGCATGACATTTTGAAAATGACACCTGGCAGGTGTCAGCTGCTGCTCAATAGCACTCAGGGGCATTGTGTAATCCCTTTGCTTCGGCATCATCACGCAGGAGGGGAAGTAAAGCATCCATGGGAAATTTCAGAACTGGTAGGTCGAAAAAATGTCATTTTCCCAAGTTTCGGCTGAGATGTTTTATTTATATTTATAAAAATGATAAAGGCAGGATATAAATAAATAGATATTATGGCAGTCTGACCTGCAGAGTTTGGTTTTCTCATCTTCCTATTCTGTGTAGAAATGAGTACAGGGACATATAGCACGAACACTACTCACGAGGTGCCCTCATAAAAAGAAGACATGATCTGCTTTACTTCTAAACTGAGACACAGCTTTGTTCACTGTATTAGTAACCAGGTCTTCCACCTCAAGCCACTGCTCTTCCCAACTCACCTTTCTTGGAACTGTTTAGAATCAGACCTGCCCGAAGCAGGGGTGGGTTCCTCCCAGTTCGGACCAGTTCTCCCAAACCGGTAGTGGCCCGCTGGTGATGTCACAATGACATCACCGAACCGGATCGGTCGGTGCCGGTCCGTAGGGGCCGCCATCTTTTTTTTGAATTTTTAAAAAAAAAAATTTTTTTTTAAATTATTTATTTTTTTCCTTCTGAGCATGCGCAGAAGCTGACTTCCGGCACTGTGCATGCGGTCACCATCTCTTTTTTTTTTTTTTGGCTTTTTTTAAATTATTTTTTTCAGATTTTTTTGTTACTGCGCATGGGCGCGCGCCCACGTGGCATGCCCACGCGGCGCGGGAGGGAGTGAACCGGCAGCTAGGTAAGTTGAAACCCACCCCTGGCCCGATGGTTTGTGTCACCCATACGTTTGGCCTGCCACCATGTTGGGTCATCTTGGCTAACCACTTCCAAGATGTGCCTGCTCTGAAAAGTCTTTCTTACGTTTGTTTTACTACAAGATTCCCAATATATCATATAAGAAGCCAAGCAAATTTGGGCTCTGGTGTGAAAGCTATCATCACTCACTGATACCTACAACTGTTTCTGCTGTTGAAGGCATAAGAGCCATTCAACAGTTACCAGGGAGAAAACAAAGGAAGTGCTAAATGATGACACATGCTTCATGGCAGCGTCACACAAATATCTGTAAGATGTTCATGATGCAAATTATATAATTGTGGCACTTGAACAATGACCTCATGGCATACTACCATAGATATCATTCTGACATCATTGCGACTTGTTATAGGCCTCTGCCAATTCAAGCATTGGCAACAATCCTGAAAATATTCCACTTTTTCGGGATAAAATTTGTTTTAAATGAGCCACGGTAGTGTAGTGGTTAGAATGCACTATTGAACTGCCACAGAGCAAGGCGTTCAGTCCTGACCATCTCAATGTTGACTCAGCCTTCCATTCTTCCTAGGTCAGTAAAATGAGGAACCAGATTGTTGGCGGCAATATGCTGACCGCTTAGAGAGGGCTCTTAAGCACTGTGAAGTGGTATATAAATCTAAGTGCTAGTGCTATTGCTAAATGGCAACCAGAAGCAATAGTCTCTACGAGATAAAAATATTTCTCCTATTAGGAAAATTAATACAATTTTCACTTTAAGAAACTCACCTGAGCACTTACCATCAAGACCAGACCAGACCTAGCATTAGTGACATGAAAGTGGTTGGAAGGATAGCAAATTGAGATAAAACTCCAGCTGTTGCTTTCCCAATTCAGCATTTAGAGCAGTGGTTCTTTGCACCTAAGAAGCATCGCAATCTGGGCTGTTTCTATTCTTGCTAGCCACTCTACAAGTTTCTATGGAGATTCTCAGTCATCCAGGTCATGGTTGTCCCAAAGGTGCTTTTTCAAGAGGCAACTGGACTTTCTTTGAAGACATTTCACTTCTCATCCAAGAAGCTTCTTCAGAGCTGAAGCAGCTTCTTGGATGAGAAGTGAAACGTCTTCAAAGAAAAACCAGAAAGTCCAGTTACCTCTTGAAAAAGCACCTTTGGGACACCCTACAAGTTGACCAGGGATACTTTATAAGGGATCTATTATACAATGGTCTTGACATCTGCTTGTATGCGTAGCCAAGGAAGCCACCTCCTGATGACTTATTGAGTTAGAATTTTGCCTATAGGGCTGTAATGGAGTTGGAAAACCTTGGAGGTCTTCTAATCCCACCCCTGCTCAAGCAGGAGACCCTATACCATTCCAGACAAATGGCTGTCCAATATCTTCTTAAAAACCTCCAGTGTTGGAGCACCCACAACTTCTGGAAGCAAGCCATTCCACAGATTAATTGTTCTGTCAGGAAATTTCTCCTTATTTTGAGGTTGCTTGTTTCCTTGATTAGTTTCCATCCATTGCTTGTTCTGCACTCAGGTGCCTTGCAGAATAGGTTGACTCCCTCTTCTTTGTGGCAACCCCTTAGATATTGGAACACTGTTATCATGTCACCCCTTTTTATTAAACTAGACATACCAAATTCCTGCAACCATTCTTTATAATTGATTAAGTGCCCAGGAAATGAGTAGCAATCAGGGAAGCTTCTCAGGTGACAAGGGGTTTTTTTTGGGGGGGGGAGATCTTCTGTTTAGCAGTATACCTAGCTCTATCTATTTACAAAGAAAAATGTTATTTTCCACTATGATTCTTAACATGAAGGGTAAAGAATCCGTAGCATTCCAGTTGTATTGGGTTCCTAATCCCTTTAGCCCCAGCTAGCATGACAGATGCTTAGGGATGTTGGGGATTGTAATTCAGCAACATCTGGAGGCCACAGGTTTCCTGTCACTGTTTAACATGCTTAATAGATGTAAGTTTCAATTCCGAGAAACACATTTAGCCTTGAGGAGTTAGACGATGAGGCTTACCAATGCACACTGGGATTCTAGTTTGGGTGCAACCTATAAGCTCCTTGGTGATCAAATGGTACCAGACTCTTGCAAGCAATTCAGATATACTCAGCTGGGTCCTTGAATGTGGAAATATCAAGTCATGGGAGAAAGACGGCCAACTTGCATCTGGGTTAAAACGGACCAAATATAGGCAAATATGTTCAACGGAACTAAGAAAGACAAAACTGTCTGAATCAGTTTTGGTTTTATTTTGAAATGATTTCAAAATGGTTTTGAGACCAAAAGGCTGATTGCCTAAAAATGCTCCAGAGAAGGAATTCAGGGGACAGGAGTAAAGCAGAGAATGAAGGATCTGGCATGTGAATTTAATGTAGGTATTATTTCTATATAGATGACTTACCATAGTGAAGAAAACTGAAGTGTGCCTGATCAGATAAAGTCATCTATAGGCCCTATTTTTTACTTTTTAAGTTTTCCTACAGTTTAACCATACAGTCCTTCAGGAAAATGATTGTCTCCTATCTCAAAGAGGATACATGCTCAGTTTTCATGGAGTCACTCATAGACTCTGACTAAATCATCTCTCAAAAAACTGCCTTTGTTTATTACCAGGATTCATCACTAACACCTTCCTCAAATTGCCCCACAATGGTTACTAGCATGATGTTCTTTGGTCTTAAAAATTAAGAATTACCATTAAGGTATCACGGTTAGTGTTTTCACTGGCTCTAATTATAGCTAAGGCCAGTGCTGCTACTTTAAAGGAGGAGAGGCCCTGTAGATAGATTCTTGGACGAAAGAGAATTAAACCAGTATTAGCCTTGACAGGAACAAATAGTTCCTCAGTGTGGTAAGCATCCTTTCCTGACATTTACAAAAATGAAATTATAAACCTCAAATCAGAAGGCTTGAATGTGGACAAGGGCCTGCTAATGAGCAATTACGGTACCTGTGTGTAGTTACATTGGTTAGGTTTGCAGACCGTCAGATGAGGCAGGAGTAGAGTTTAATACCATAAACCTGACAAACTCTGGAACTCATCCTAGTGTTGAAAGACATATCAATAAGAGACTACTAGTGCCTGTCACTTCAATAAATGGAGGAAAGTGAGCTACTATTAATCAGTAGCTAGGAAAGAAATAGAATTCTGTTCACTTGTATCACTTTCTATTCTCTTACCAGCAGGGGTGGGTTCTAACTTACCTTGCTGCCGGTTCGCTTCCTCCTGTGCCGCGTGGCCACGCCATGTGGGCGTGGCGCGCATGCACAGTGCTGAAAAATAAAAAAAAATCCCCAAAAAGAGAGCTGAAAACAAGATGGTGACGCATGCGCAGTGCCAGAAACTCGGCTTCTTCTTGGCAGAAGAAAAAAAAAATCAAAAAAAATCCCCCAAAAAAATTTTTCCCCCCCAAAAAAATCCCCAAAAACGATGGTGGCATCCACGGACCGGCACCGACCGAACCGGCTCCGTGATGTCATCGTGACGTCACTAGCGGGTTGCTACCGGTTTGGGCGAACCGGTCCGAACCGGGAGGAACCCACCTCTGCTTACCAGGGTATATCTGCAGGTGGACTAGATTAAAATATACAGGAGAGGGGGCACATTGCAATAGAAGCCCCTTTCCCTTTTGTGCAGGCATGCAACATCTCTGCATATACAGAAGGGCAGAATTACAACACTGGGCTCACCATTTGCAGATTTTGCTCTACAAATACTACTGCTCTTATTTTTCATCCAGGAATAGGCCTTTTGACGTTATGGATCACAGTCCAAACTTCCCCCCCCCCCCGGGGTTTTCCTCCCCCCCCCCCAGTTTTGACTTCCACAATCCTTGCTTACATGCAAACATAGTATAAGAATCAGAACGCATAGGGAACTCAGCCTAAATTTACTGGTGTAAGTTTCATAGCTGGTATCTGTTGAGCAGCGTTGAGCTTCAGGGTTTACTGACCATGGTCTAGACCAGGGGTCTCCAACCTTGGCAACTTTTAGACTTGTGGACTTCAACTCCCAGAGTTCCTCAGCCAGCAAAGCTGGCTGAGGAACTCTGGAAGTTAAAGTCCACAAGTCTTAAAGTGGCCAAGGTTGGAGACCCCTGGTCTAGATAGAATGTTTACTGATGTTTCACCAGCAACTGTGACTGGCATCTTCGGTGTTGTCTAGACCCCAGCACTAACCCTGAAGCTCAACTTTGTCCATCGGTCTGAACTGATTCACAGTGCCTGTCTGTTTGCTCAGAAGAAGCCCTTTGATCCAATCCTACTTTTAATGGCATGAAGGCAGCTGTTCTGTTTCTACAATGCATGAAAATTTAAGTCAGAAATCATAATACAAACAATAGATCTTCAGAGATTTGTATTCAGGGACATACAATAGGAAAATTAGACTGCAGAGTGTACTTTTCTCATAAAACAAGAGGCATACATCACATTTCCCATATCGGGCATGTGTTTAGCTGTAAGAGACAGCAAAGCAGAGTCGTAGGAGAAGCAACTAACGCTGAAAAGATGCAAATAATTATGTTATCTACTTTTATAGAAAGAAGAAAAGCGCATTTTTATTAAGGCTGAGTCAAATGGCCCAGTTTACCTTGATATAATGCTTTGTTCTGTGGAGACAATGCTACTCACCTCACTGAGGTTCAATAATTATATATATATATTTTCTTCCTTATGTAGCTCCTCAGCCTCCTCCATTCCATCCAGTACCTTACCCAGACGCCTCCCCTAGTTCTTCTCAAATCTTGTGGGAATGCTGGCAGAGGCCAATCAAGGGATGGGATCTACAAGACAAAGACTTATCTAGGCCTCAGTTTTGAAGGATATTTTATTCAAATGCATATTGGGCAAAGCAGCCAGTGAAAGCTTTTGTGTCATACATCTCTCTCTCTCTCATCTATATGTAAAACTACTGCTACATTGCAAGCACTGTTTTTGTACTAGCGAGTCTGACATTAGCCTCTCAAATCACCCTCTGTACTAGAACCAATACTTCTCACTCAGCCTTACAAATTACTGTGATTCCACAACCTGAAATCAACCATCTTTCAGACAATGGCCATTCTCTGATGACATTATCCATATTAATATTCTCTGATTTTCACCTTTTTTTCCCCCAAGTTGTCCTGCCTAATCAGATTGCCCTTAGAAGGAGCTTGTAGTTTGTGCCTATATTCTTATATCTCCTCTCATATGGGTTCATGATGAATTATGGCTTTTTCGTAATGGTAAGATTTCTATTAAAAAAATAAAATAAAAGAGAGAGTCTACTTTTTCCCTATAAGGCTTACATTTTCTCATAGTACATTCATAACAAAAGATCTACTATCTCTGATTAAAAAATACCCATGCTGGAAACAAAGGAGTGTTATTCTCAAATGATGTGAACCATGTTAAAGAGATGCTACATCTTGTTAGAAAATGGATTTTTAAAAAGCTCCCATTTTTTGAAAGAACAGTTATAGGGTTGAAACGTCAGGTCACAATTTACATAAAGCAGATAATCTGGCAAGGTTGCCTATATCTTGCAAATGTCTCTGTCTTCAGCAAGATGGAGGCCATAAAATATGCTTTTCATATAAACTTATGAGCCCCATACCAGAGTACAATTCAGCATTATTATTATCCAATATTTTAAGTCATTAACTTTTGTCAATATCTTCTCAAGGAGCTGATTATTGCTACTAACAGTGAAAATGGCACCATCCATGCACAAACATACTCATATAAACATGTTTGGGGTGATGTCAAGATTTACAGGCACCATTGTCTCAAAACAGATCAAGAAGGAAGGGAAATAAATGAAACGGCAATGAAATTTGAACCAGCTCAGTAGGAATACTGATCACTGATGTTAACCACAGAAAATAGATAAAATGGAATGGGTTACCTTGGAACAAACTAAAGTTAACTAATAACCATTCCTGGGTATTTTTATTACTAATTACTTCCTTAGTGGCTACTTCAAAACTTTTACATTTTGGAAATTCCTGCCCAGGGAAATCAAATTAGCTTATAAGGCTGTTTGTGTGTGTATGTATTTATTTATCTTACTCTGGACAGGCTTTGATTTGCTACAGGAGTGTTATTTGTTTTATTAGTGTATCTTAATTATGTTTTACTTTTGAAAAGCCACTTTGAGCACCATGGAAAGCAGAATACAGTATGAATTAATTAAATATAAGAATATAATATTACAAAAAGCCAAAATGCAGATAGTTATAATTGCCAATTTCTTGATTTATTCCACTTTGTAAAAATTTTCTTGTCCTTTCCTGAAAAATACAAATAAATATTCTCCCATAAAATTAAATAATAACTAACATTTGAAGGGAGTGGATTCCCTGAACTGATATGTAAATTTGGTAGCTGATTGAAGCAAGCATTTTCTAACCTTATCTCTTATCTCTACATGACTGTTTTATAGTTTAACCCCGGGTGGCACGCACCGCCCTCTCTGTAGGCACACGAGCCGTCACCCCAGTTCAGCTCTGCCATGCATGCGCACAGGCCTCCCGCCAGCCAGCTGGTCGTTGGGTCTGTGCTGCGCATGCATGGGGGGCGGAGGGGCATGCAGGAGGATCACGTGCACATGCACGGGGGGACAAGGCATGTGTGGGGGTCACACACGCATGCACGGGAGGCAGGGCTCACGGCCTTGCAATTATCACAAGGAACTGATAAGGTCTGTTACTGCAGTTTCCTTGAAGGACTATTGCCTGGACTTTTCGATGGGTGAATGCAATTACCGTATTTTTCGGACTATAAGATGCACTTCCCCCCCCCCAAAAAAAGTGGGTAGAAATGTCTGTGCACCTTATAGACCGAATACGGCCCTGTTTTTGGCGTCCCAAAACCCCCCCCATGCGTACCATTTTTGCCCAAAAACAGACAAAAACGGGATGCTTGAAGGGTTTGGGAGGCCTGCAGAGTGCTCCTGGGAGCTGGGAAAGGCAAAAACGGGATGCGTGGGGGGTTCGGGAGGCCTGCAGAGTGCTCCTGGGAGCTGGGGAAGGCAAAAACGGGATGCGTGGGGGGTTCGGGAGGCCAAAAACAAGCCTGTTTTTTGCAAAAACGGGAGCACAGAGGGTTTGGGAGGCCTGCAGAGTGCTCCTGGGGGCCGGGGAGGGCAAAAGCTGGACGCGCTGAGGCCAAAAACTTTTTTTTCTTGTTTTCCTCTTCGAAATCTAGGTGTGTCTTATACTCCGGTGTGTCTTATAGTCCGAAAAATACGGTAATTCACAAGAGATAAATAAAGAGGGGGTTTTCGTGACAAGGAGTCTGTTTCTTGCTTTTGCTAAGGCTGGGTCAGAACAAAATTAATGCATTCTTAATAAGAGATACACACTGGATTCAGCTGCATCCTGAATGCTGAGTCAGACTGGATTGCTGCAACTGAACCAGAACTGCCATGAAGTTTTATAAACCATCCAGAGCCTCTGTATGCTGCGTTAAGGTAGTAATTAAATTTGCAAAACATGATGCATTCCCTGGTGCTTCTTCCAGACTAGAGGAAAACAAGACAGAGTTGAATAACTTAAAAGAGGCATGTTGAAATAAAACTCTGGCAGCATGAAGACCAAATCCCATTAGGTAAAGGTTTGTTTTTATTACCAAAAGGGCAAATTCACAAAAACATTTTTCTCAATTACCCATGTATGATCTATGACTTACAAAAGACTGGTCTTTCCTATGCCCAAAGCTTAAATCCAAGTATTTCTTTCTTTTTTTTCATAGACAAAAAAAGTCTGCCAAAGAGATAGCCCTCGACTTATGATGACAAACCCAAAATTGTTGTTGCTAAGCAAGACAGCTGTTAAGTGAATTTTGACTCATTTTACACCCTTCCTTGCCACGGTAGTTAAGTGAGTAACACGGTTGTTAAGTGAAGCTGGCTTCCCATTGGCTTTACTTGTCAGAAGGTCGCAAAAGGGGATCACATGACCCCGGGACATTGCAACCGTCATAAGTATGAACCAGTTGCTAAGCATCTGAATTTTGGTCACATGACCACAGGGATGCTGCAATGGTCCTAAGTGTGAAAAAACAGTCATAAATCACTTTTTTCAGTTCTGTTATAACTTCAAATGGTCACTAAACAAATGGTTGTAAGTCAAGGACTATCTGTACTTCCATGCACTATCTCCTTTTTGTATGTTACTTTGAATTTCACTAGCATTTGTTGCTTGTAAGAAAACTGGTTCAGCCTGGATATTTTTTCCCCCCCAGAGACTGAATGGAGAGGGGTTCTTTCGACCCTGACATTCCAATTGGAATTTCCTTTGCCAGACCCTTTCTGAAACTTCTCTTGCCGTTGGTTTCTGTCATCCTTGGAGTTGCTGTGACTGATTTGGTTTCCTTGGGACCCTCTCACCCCTCAGGATTAGGTGGGGGTGTTAGGATTCCAATCCATACTGTACCCCTTTATTACATCTCCTCTGTATGATTATTTGTGCGTTTGCTGTTGCTACTTCTAATCTGACTAAGCTTCTCTGGAAGCTCTCATACCAGGCAAATAGCTAAGCTTCTGCTCAGGGGTAGTATTTACTTACCTTCCCTACCGGTTCACAAACGTGAGCACACGCACCTCATCCGCACGTGCGCAAAGCCTTCTGCACATGCGCACAGCATCAAAAACGTGACGTGCTTACGTCCGGGCGGGTGGGCGGGGCCACCCACAGTCAGCGCTACTGGTTCGCACGATCCGGATAGAACCAGCTGAATACCACCACTGCTTCTGCTGCTGTCAGGTCCTTTTGGTTTGGCCTCCATCCTTCTGCAGCTCCTAACCAAACTCTAGCCACCTTCTGACTTCTCTCAGCTGCCTTCTGTTCCTATCACTACTAACCAATGCATATACGTGGAGCTCCAATAAAGGAGAATATTTGTAGGGTTGAAATGAGGCGTCCTTGGTGCTCTCTGAGCTTGGTTGTTTTCTTGCGGATGTTTCATTACCCAAACTAGGTAATATCAACAGTGCTAGTCATCAGCACTTAGCACTGATGATGTTACCTATTTGGGTTATGAAACATCTGCAAGAAAACAACCAAGCTCAGAGAGCACCAAGGACTCCTGATGTGGAACTCCCATGTCCTCTGCAACCTATGCAGCTATCCAAATGTCACCACCTCCAGGCTTTGCCACTGTTAAATAATCACTGCTACTCCACCCTGTCCCTGCCTTGAAGGCTTTCATCTTTCTTTCATTTTGTCTCTCAGAAGTACCATCTCCAGAACCCATTCCCAAACTTTTTCTGGAGTTTCTTCAAGATCTTAGGGCATGGGACTCTCCAGCCACTTCTCTGGCTCTAGAATTCTTATGAGAGATAATAGAAAACCTGGGTAAGTCATGACACTGAATGTTGATCTTAGAAAAGACAACTCAGTCTAGGTACTGAGAAAAGACTAGATAGAATTCTTTATTGGCCAACTGTGATTGGACACACAAGGACTTTGTCTCTGGTGCATAAGCTCTTAGTGTACATACAAACAACATGTATCATAGATCATAGTTGCAATCATTAATCATAAGATACAACAAGAAGTGATAATCATAGATACTGATAGGAGAAGGTAGTAGGAAAGATGAGATGAGAAAGATGAGAAGATGAGAAGGATAATAGCAATAGCCTACTACATGGGTAAATATTCTTAGGCCTAAAACAATGCTGTGGGAATTAGGTGGTCAGCAAATGGCATGGACGAAAAAAACTATCTTTGTGTCTAATTGTTTGGGCGTGCTATGCCCTACAGCAGTGTCCAGAGGGGAGGCGTTGAAACAGTTTGTGTCCAGGAAATGAGGTGTCTGTAGATATTGGCAAACAAAGGGGTCTGTAGTAATGGCAAACTTCAAAGAGATTCCATCTTAATGAACTCTCTATTAACTCTCTATTAAAATTTCCCAGACTAGCATTAAAGATGCTACTGTGCCTATTGTATCTATTGTAATCCAGGCCTGTTTTGCTTCCTTGCTCTTCTCTTTACCAGCTGCCATGCCTAGAAAGCAGTCTTGACCTGTCAGGTAAATCAGCCATCTCCTATCAGACTGAAATGAAGCAGGCTTGATCCTATAAAAAAGAGCAAACTAATTTTCCAAATTAAAATCTGGGTTTTTTTTAAAAAAAGAAAATCTTTATTTTAAAGACATCCACTACTGAATGTGCTGCACAAATTTCTATAAGATTCGATAGGCTTCATCTGCCAAAAGGATCTATGGTTCTGAAAATTTAATCTATTCCCTTTTACCCTTTGTCCTGTTAATCAATGGGGTTTTTCGAATCCCACTTTTGCCCAGGTCCATGTCAAAACAGAAAGACTCTGATTCAGTCTAAATTTAATGGGCTCTTCTTGAAATAGTCTAAAACAAATCTTGCAGTGGATGCACACACTTAATTCTTCTTCCTGTGTTCAGTTGTCTTTTCTCTGAACCATTTTTCAGCAAAGCTTTTAACTTGTTTAAAATGGAAAAGTGTTTAATTAAGAACCATAAAATCAACAAGCAGATCTAATTGAACTTTCTAGGTGAAAAAAGAGGAAAAGGAATTGATAGATTTAGGTTCATTTTCTTTCAAATAATGGGGTTGTGATTTTTCTCCTCCATCTTTCTCATTTTTGCTTAAAATAAGGTTTGCTCACAATTTTTCGTTCTTACCATCAGGTTAAATTATCTAGAAAATAAAAGGATTCTTTGTTTTTCAAATGAAAACCAATTAAAAACGGGGAGAAAATTAAGCTTTTAAAAGAAATTTATTTCCTAAAACCTAGTTGAATTTAGTGGGAAAGTTTTGCTTTCATGTCACTGAAATTTACCTTTTAGATCAGGGGTGTCAAACTCAAGGCCCGTGAGTCACATCTGGCCCGTGGGGTGCTTAGATCCGGCTTGCGGTGCCATCCTGGAAATAGCAAAGCCCCCCCCCCCCATAGCCTGTTTTTGGCCTGGACAGCCTCCTGTAGCACTCTGCCAGCCAAAATGGGTCGCAGGGGCCTCCAGAGGCCTCCCCTGGCCCGTTGCTGGCTGAAATGGAGCCCCCGGAGGCCTCCCCCAGCCTGTTACAGGCCAAAATGGAGCCTCCGGAGGCCTCCCCAGGTCTGTTATAGGCCGAAATGGAGCCTCCATGGGCCGGATTTGGCCCTCCCCACCCCATTTCCCATGGCTTTACTGTACTTACTTTTCTAAGAGAACCAGAAGAGGCTAACCCACATGGCAGAGAAGCCCAAGTCTTTTATTCAGAAGCCCATGAAGCTGTAAGAAGGTGAGATTTAAGGAAAACAGCTTTCCCCATCTGAATAAAAGACTTCGGCTTCTCTGCCATGAGGGCCTGCAGGCTTAGTTTGGGCCCAGTCTGGCCGGCGACGAGCAGCCTCCTGCTTGCTGACTGGCTAGTTCGAATGAGCAGCTTCAGGGATTGGGGTGTGGCAGCCAATCAACAAGAGGCTTGCGTTCAGCCCGATGAGACAAAGGAAGCAAGCTCCTCGCTGATTGGCTGCTGCTGCTGCCTCAATCCCTGAAGCAGGAGGCTGCTGTGGCCCAGTCCAGGCCTAGGCTTGCTGGCCACATGGCCCCAGCCAAAGTCTTTTACTCAGAAGCTGGCGAAAATGTTTTCCTTAGATTTCACATTCTTACAGCTTTGCCATCATCTGAATAAAACACTTTGGCTTCTCTGCCAGTGGGTCAGCCTCTTCTGGATGTTTTCCTTAGAAAACATCTGCAGATCTTCAAAAAGTAAGTAAGTAATCCATGGGAAATGGGGTGGGGAGGAGTAAGTGGAATCTGGGATGCTAGCAAAGTAGGCCCAGTCTGTGGAAACCCAGTGGGGCAGGATGGGGGGAAGCAATTGTGGGGACCCCAGGGGAGCCTGAGGTATCTCAGTGGAATGGGGGAAGCCATGGATGGCCTGCTCCAGCATTAGGCCCTGCATGCTTTTCCCCACTCCGAGATACCTCATGTGCATTCGATTAACAAATGCATTGGAGAAAGCAGGGAGTGATCACGTTCATTTAACGTGATTCAATCAAATGAATCCTCGGGTTACAAATGTAATTGGCAGGCTGTATTACATTCGTAACTCGAGGATTTCCTATATAATGTGAGGGAGGGTCTCAGGGAAGCCCTGCCTTAGCACTTGGCCACCACAAGTGCTCCCCTCACAAGTCCCATGCCACACCCACCATGGCCACACCCCCAGACATGCCCCACCCCTGGCCCTCCAAGGTGAAACACAATTTAATTTAATTTAATTTAATTTATTTGTCAAGCATATATGATTACAAGCAAAGTATAGACAAAGTATAAACATGATTGTATATACAGTATATATATATAATAGTACAAGCATGATTATAGTACAAGAAGTATGAATATATGGGTACATTAGGACAGGGACGGTAGGCATGATTGTGCGCTTATGCACAACCCTGATGCGGCCCTCAATGAAATTGAGTTTGACACCCCTGTTTTAGATTGTGGGGACAAAAACATGTAAAGGTATTAAAATCTGAAATCATAGACATTTTGGCCCTGGCTTTTAAAACATTCTAACTTTTTAATTACTTTGATATGTTTGGGGTGGCATTTTTGGTATCCTATATACACCAACTCATCCTAGAGTAAAATAAATGGATGGAGAAGAGGCATATCCTTAAATACCCATGTATAAATTATATATAGTTTGATGAATATGAGAACTGCTCCAGCAAAAGAATGATCTGTCCAATTTTGGAACTCCTTCACTGAGAAACAAAGCCCAATCAGACTCGGAGAAAAGGGTGGGGTTGGGCTAGGCACTTCAACTGGACTTCTGACCCTCAAAGCCCAAAGGGACAGATCAATCAAGACAAGAGTAATTGTGGCTGGATCCATGTGTGGCCCCGTGGCAGCAGATTTCCCTGAGCCCCGACTAAGAAAAATAATTTGGGACTAAGCCCAAAAAGTGACTGACAAATGAGCAGAAACAGAAATTTGTTATTGCCCAGTCTGCCAAAATTCCTCTGTTCAAAGTGGATTGTTGGTGTGTGCAAAATCTGAAACGTGGAAACAGAAAACTACAATACCCTTATCTTTCTGTGATAACTCAATATTTTTATTGTTAAAAGGTAATTCTTGTTCTCTTCAGTATTCAATATGTGAATTGAATTATTTATAACATCTTCAGGTCCTCCTTGTCCATTCTTTCTTGACTGTTTTTTTTTGTTTATTTGTTTCTGAAAACACATTTGTTTCATTTCAAAGGCTCCCGTGTTTGTTTTAAATCAACTTTTGCTAACAGAATAATTTCCTACCAACTTTTGTACTACTTCTGAAAATGTTTCCTTTTTCATTGGCATCACGCAAATAAGAGTTGGAAAGCTTAATTATGAAAGTTAAATTTTTTTACAAAAGCTAGTAGACTTCTGATCCACAGTAAATTGTAATTCTCAAACTATACACTAGTGCATTCTCCACTCCTGTTGTACTCTTGTCTCACAAACATGTGCCTGCCTACCTTCATTTTCTTCCACACATAGAATATCCTAGGACAGTTAGCAGATCAGGTCTGGCAGATAAGGCCTGCAGTGGCATGGAGGCTATAGGAGATGACCAGGCTGAGACCAAGGGAGGGGTCAAGTGTGTCCTAAGTCTTGAGTCCCTTCATCCCCACAAGAGATTTAAGTTCAGCTCACCTTGAATTCGGTTGACCCTTATTTACCACCAATTTGCTTTGACCATTAGTGGCTCAGATTCTTGTAGAGAATCTTAGCATGCAATAAACCTAGTCATTTGAACCATCTTGTTTCCTGATTTATTGTGCCTGGCTACATTTCCCAGCATGCCCTGCGCCTGCCCTGTACTTACGATCGTCTAGCTGGCCCAAGAGGGTGGTTATGTTTGCACTTGTGATGGCCATGCAGCCATACTCCCTTCAGGTGGAAATGCTGGCAGTTGATGAGGATAACCTGCTGGTGATTCAGGAAGCAGAAAGACAGTCTGCAGACCAAGCTCATGTGCCAGACTTGTTCTCCATTACTAAAAAAAAAATAAAAAATCCAGACTGCCCAGATTATCTTTATTGGGTGGATGACTGCCTTTAAAGCATCACTATCCTAGGGGTAATTGGCATGTATCCAACACATACATTTGCTAAGGTCTAAGTTCCCTATTTGCTAAACAACTTCATTCTTCTATGAGACAATTCTCTGGATTTGTATATTCTGCATGAGAAGGATAGTAACTGAGAGTTAATGTAGCCAGTTTGTTTTAAATTGGATATGTTTCCATCTTTTCCCTTAATTACTAAAAGTAGCTGGAGGAATTGTTTATGAAACCTGATTCTGAATACATTCCAAGTCTCAGATAAACACCTACATTGAAAGGCGTAGCATGCGTTGGGTGGCTCCTTGCCAGTCAGGCAGTTGTCATTTTTGAGACAATTTTAAACAGTGTCTGCTACCTTCAATTTGCTGTCAATATGACTGATAGGAATGGCTGGGTTGTTTTTCATCCCACCACATAGCACCAACGTGGCCAAGGCAAGAGAAAAAAATTGAGGAATCGGTGCCAAGACAGGGACAACAGAATGAAGAATGGAGCAGATTATTCCATGTCAACCTACTGTACAATCTTCTTTCTATTTTAAATTTGTAGGTAGAAAAAAAAAGTCATACCGATAATTTGCACTTCAGAGTAGGTAATAGGATGGGGAGTGGAAATAAACCTTCATAGTTTGCTCTATTTATTCCTAAATGATTGCTTGTTGGTCGATATAGGAAAGAGCCACAATAGGTTATTCTTAATGGTGTGGTAAGCAGGGGTGGGATTCAAAAATTTTAGCAACCGGTTCTCTGCCCGGTTGCTGGGTGGGCGTGGCCATGGTGGGCATGGCCTACTTGGCCTCCTGCACCATGGCGGGGGGGTTCGCCCTCCCCAGGCTCCAGAGGCTTTCTTTGAGCCTCCGGGAAGGCAAAAACGGCCTCCCCGGGCTCCAGAGGCCCTCCAGAGGCCGGAAACGGGCCCACTTCCGGGAGGCCTGTTTTTCACCCTCCTAGAGCCTCTGCGCGGGCCCTGCACTTACCTGGCATCCAAAATGGGCTGCGTGGAGACTCCTGGAAGGGGCTGGGTGGGGCCAGCCAGTCCTTGCAACTACCGGTTCGGTGAACCAGATGTAAAATTAGCATCCGGTTCGCCCGAACCGGTCCGAAACGGCTGAATCCCACCCCTGGGACCAAGGCCATCTCCTGTCCTGATACATACCCAGGTATGTAGAAAAGAAGGAAAATTCCCATTGGCCCCTGATTTGGGGTGGCATCTTGAGATAGTCCAAGGTTGGTAAGAATGGGTGGATTATTCTTAGTATTTTTCATGTGCGTTTGACATGAGTCTGTTCCATTTTAAATGAAGGGCATGGATATTGGAAACTATAAGAATAAATTAGGTAGGTCTCATTCTGCACATTCTTAATTTGAATTAAAGAAGAATGTGAGAACTCTGAAAGCTTGGCAAGCTACCGATACGATTTTTTTTTTAATTCTTGTCTCCTTTTGATTTGTAACCTTGCTCGTGATCAGAGAACTCTACCAGATTTGTAACTGAAATATGAATAGCCCCCATTCTTGGCTTTTTATGTGGGAGCATGTCTTTCACAGTCATTTTTCTCATTTGAATTCATTTCTTGAAGTTTATTTACACTTTTTTTTTTCAAGGTACTCAGTTGGAGAAGAGCCAGAACATTTGTAGTTCCTTAAATCACTCTTCACAAGCAAATACTCCAAAAACTCTTGATGGTTCTTTGTCATTTCTCTGAACTCCCTCCAAACATTCAAGGTTTGTTTGTTTTTTGTAAAGGGGGAGGGGGGATTAAAAAGAAATAAAGTATACCAAGTCTGAATTTATCACTCTAATAGAAAAGAATCTGTGTTATGTCATAACCCATGCAAAGTGATTTTTGGAGTTGGGTATCAATAAGTAAACAATGATTACAGTTAGTCCTTGACCTACAACCATTCGTTTAGTGACTGTTTGAAGTTACAACTGCACTGAAAAAAGTGACTTATTACTGTTGTTCACGCTTACGACTATTGAGTATCTTCGTGTCACATGATCAAAATTCAGACTCTTGGCAACAGGCTCATATTTATGATGGTTGCAGTGTCCTGGGAACAGGTGATCCCCTTTTGTGACCTCCTGACAAGCACAGTCAACGGACAAGCCAGATTTACTTAACCATGCTACTAACTTAACAACTGTAGTGATTCACTTAACAACTGTGACAAGAAAAGTCATAAAATGGGGCAAAAATCATTTTACAACTAACTCACTTAACCACAGAAATGTTGCGCTCAATTTGGTCATATGTTGAGGACTACCTGCATATGGAAATGGATCCCTATTAATAATTACAACTTTTTTAAATTACAGGGTGGTAACCCTTTAAATTCGGAAAATGCTAATGAGTTGGTTCTATAAAATTTTCTCCAAACCAAAATAGGATGAGAACCAAACAGCATCAGACCACGGTAATAAGAATTCAAGAGTTCTGCTAAATCAGGCCAGGCTCATTTAATCTGTCATGAATCCAGCGTAAATCCATCAAGCCCACCATTCCTTGTCTTTCTGCAGCTAACTAGGTGCACTTAGGAAACCCAGAAAGATCACAGCCCTCTTGAACTGTTTCTTCCCCTCACATATACATACAACTTCAAGGTACTGTGAGGAAATTCCATTAATTATATTTGTATATACTATTTTATTATTTTTTATTTATTTATTTTGTCAAGCGTATATATAATTACAGAAAAAGTATAAACATGATTGTGAATACATAAAATGTATAAACATGGTTATGAGTACATGAGATGGTTACGAATACATGGGGACATTAGGACAGGGACGGTAGGCACATTGGTGCGCTTATGCACGCCCCTTACAGACCTCTTAGGAATGGGGTGAGGTCGACGGTAAATAGTCTAAGGTTAAAGTTTTGGGGGTTTGGGGAAGAAACTACAGAGTCAGGTAATGCATTCCAGGCATTGACCACTCTGTTGCTGAAGTCGTATTTTTTGCAATTAGGTTTGGAGCGGTTTACGTTGAGTTTGTATCTATTGTGTGCTCGTGTATTGTTGCGGTTGAAGCTGAAGTAGTCATTGACAGGTAGGACATTGCAGGAGATAATTTTATGTGCTACACTTAGGTCAGATCGAAGTCTGGATTTGATGTGGTTCCTAGAGCATTGAAACTGGAGTAGTTCAGTTTTTATAGAGGGGCCCCTATGATATGACATAAATCAGGCCTGGTCAAAAAGGAGACTCACACCCTCACACTGATGGTGCCAGGCCTATTTCAGTTTTATATAAAATCCAAAATGAATATGGAGAGATTCTGAATGGAAGTCTCAAGTTATGACTAGACTCTAACAGCTGATGAGTCTCACAGATGATAAGCTGAAATGCTGAAGATTAGTAATTGGGGGGGGGGGAAAGTTTGGCTTGCTTTGAACCAGTTTACTTTCCCCAAACAGGATTGGTCAATTTTCTTCTTCCACAGATTTGCATATACAGGTTCTCAGTAGGTTGAGGGTTACAACTTCCTAGAAGGTGGTAGTGCTACACTATGGATTTTCTGTTTCTCTCCCCCGCCCGCCCATGAATCTTACATCCTCACAATCTTATAGAACAGATTTTGAATTTTCTCTACTCAAATATTTCTTCTCCACCCAACACAGGCAAATATAAATGTGGGCTCCTTGGTGCTCACTGAGCTTAGTGGTTTTCTTCCGGACGTTTTATTACCAAATTAGGTAATATCATCACTGCAAATGCATACGCCTCTTTCATTTATGCACTTTTTGCTAAGTCGCATCCCATATTTTGTAATTGGGTGGTAAGAAAATATACTCTCTTTTTCATATGTGCTTCTGTCTCCATGTTCCATATGGATCAGCTGAGCACTGGAAATGTGCAAAGGCCCCCATATTGTACTGAAATGGGACATCTGGAGCGGAGTGGAAAATATACTGATGGAAATACCAAACAGACGTCTACTTACTGTTAAATCTATAAAAAATATTCCTGTACAGCAATGTCAATACTCTTGTGACTAATTATGAGGCCTAGCCAAGGTTTCTTGCAATGCTTCCTTCCGTGAGATTTTCAACTCTCCCCATCCCACCAGCTAATATTGGGAAACTAAAAAAAGGAGGGCCCTTCTCTTCCTTTCCCCCATCCAAAAATGGCCAATTGACACTACACTCTCCTTCTTATTCCACTAGCTAGCACTGCATAATGAGTAAAAAAACCCAGGATGGAATGGTATTCATTAGCAGGATTTGGGAGGTCGGGGTAAAAAAAGATGAAGATGATGGCTGTGGCAATGAGATCAAAGCTCCATCCCCTTGGTACGTGCATGAGATGGGAATATGTTTACAGAAGAGGCAGGGGTTCAGTCACACAGTTATAACTACTCTCTTAGCTTTTGATATTCTCATCCACCCACACCTTGTCAGGCGTGAAAAAACAGAGCCACATGCAGAAGTTCCAAATTACTAATTCATTGCTAAAGCCTATGCGCTGGAATCTTCTTAGACGAAAGGTTTGCACCTGGGTAAGCTAGATAAGGTTTAACAGCATTCAAGAGGGGATTGGGTTTAGTCCTCTTGTGGCTATGTAGGGACTCAAAGCTAATCCCTCCTTTAACTCCACCCTTCCTAGCTCTGCTGGTCTCTCTTATGTACCTGTATATGCTGCTGGTACGGGTAGTCCTCAGCTTAAAATATATCTTCGACCATTTGAAGATACAACAGCTCTGAAAAAAGTGACTTATGACCATTTTTCACACTTATGACCCTTGCCGCATCCCCATGGTCATGTGATCAAAATTCAGGTGCTTAGGAGTTGACTCATGATGCCTGCAGTGTCTTGAGGTCATGTGATCCCCTTTTGCGACCTTCTGACGAGCAAAGTCAATGGGGAAGCCAGATTCACTTAACAACTGTGTTACTAACTTAACAACTGTGGTGATTCCCTTAACAACTGTGGCAAGAAAGGTTGTAAAATGGGGAAAAATTAACAACTGTCTCACTTAGCAACATAAACTTTGGGCTCAGTTGTGTTCGTTAGTTGAGGACTACCTGTATTAATTCTATCCCCTCCCCTTTATTTTCTAGTATCTTGGCAACTACTAAAGGTAATATTTTTTCAGGCGTTCCAAGAAGAAAAGAGTTTAGGAACAGGGAAACAATCAATTAAGGAGCAGGCAGGAGGCCTATGAGATGCCCACACCTGCTTTGAATGATCTGTCCTGTGTGTGGTGGCACATAAGTTGTAACCTCCTGGATAAATGCCACATGGCATTCCCAACAGAAAGCACGATTAAGTGAATTGCAACTATTCTTCAAACAAAGTTGTGTATTAAGCTCTGGGTAACAAGGAATTGAAATTATTGTAATGGTTTTTGCATGGTTTGCTCAGGAAGAAGCCTGGAAAGGTCAATTCATTCCAGCTACAACTATAAGGCTCTCATATGGGACATGCAAAAATTAGCATATCTCATCAAAGAACTGGCCAGGCTAGCAATTTATTTCAGGGCTGAATTCAAACTGCTGGCATTGACCTTTAATTATTTAAATCTCATACCAGATCACCTTCTCCCAGGCACACCTGCCCAGGTAGCAAGACTCTTTGTTAGAAGTTCACATAGCCTCATCTAGAGCTTTATGGCTGCAGAATCATACCTATTAAAACCTACTTCCTTTATCAATTGGCCTGGACATCCATTTTGAGTGCTGGTGGGGTACCACAGAACTCATTTTATTTGACTTTAAAATCTCTTTTCTATGCTGTAACCCTCAGACATTTGGGCTAAAAGATTTTTCCTTTGCAAAAGGAAATATCTGTAAAGAAGGGTAGGGTGAATAATAATGGGACAGCTCTCGGTCTTGACATTGTTTTATTGGAAATGCTGCTCCTGAGCTGAACCTTCTACTACATATGCATTTTCAAGTTCCCTTCAGGAAGGTTGACACATTCTTTCACCATGCATTATATTCCCAGTCCAGAAGCAGTGTGATCTCAGCCAAAATATCATTTTCAGCTTCCATGTAGACAGGAGGCCATCTGCGACACCCCTCTTTCGTCACAAGGTTTAAAACGGGTGCTGGCAAGTAGATGGGGTCAGGTGATAGCAGTGGTGACAGATGCATCAAAGTGGTTTGTGGATAAATCAGAAATGGAATGTGTCTTTTTTTTAGGAAAGGAATTTGCTTTTGGAAGCTCCCTTTCAAACATCATCCGTATTATTTCACATGTTTAGTATGCCTTCTGATCCCGGTTGTAATCTGCGAGATCCGGCCATGATGGGATATGCATGAATTTTAAATTGTTTTAATGTTTAATGTTTTTAATGTTTTATTATTGATTAGGATGTTTTTAATGTGTTTATGATGTGTTAATGTTTTTTGTTTGTTGTTAAGCCGCCCAGAGTCCTTTGGGAGTTGGGCGGCATACAAATATAATAAATTAAATTAAATTAGTGGTTAAGGCACCAGGCTTAAAAGTGTGAGTCCCGCCTTAGCCATGAAAGCCAGCTGGGTGATCTTGGGCCAATCACTCTCTCAACCCAACCTACAACAAACTATTGTTGTAGGGAAAATAGGGGGAAGAAGGTATGTTGGACAGGTTTGTTGCTTTGAGTAATTTTTAAAAAATAATAAAGGCAGGATACCAACAAACAAACAAAATTGCTCTGGGAATGTTGAATAGAAATGCAGTGTAAAGATATATTAATCAAAATTTTCTCTGCAACTAGGTAGTCCTCTATTTACAATAACAACTGAGGCCAAAATTTCTGTTGCTAAGCAAGATAGTTGTTAATTGAGTTTTGCCCCATTTTACAACCTTTCTTGCCACAGATGTTAAGCGAATCACTGCAGTTAAGTTAGTAACATGGTTGTAAAGTGAATCTAAGTTCCTCATTAACTTTGCTTGACAGAAGGTCGTAAAATGGGGGTTACTGGGATGACCCTGGGATACTGCAACCGTCATAAATAGGAAGCAGATGCCAAGCATCCGAATTCTGATCACAGAACGGTGACGGGGATGCTGCATCAGTCGTAAGTGTGAAATACCATGTCACTTTTTTCTGTTGTAACTTTGAACAGTCACTAAACAAATGGTTGCAAGTCGAGGACTACCTGTACTAGATAGCCTAGATCAGTGATGGCTAACCTTTTCCGGACTGAGTGCCCAAAGCGCATGCGCACCCGAACCCCCAAAATGCAATGTGCGTGCAGCCCCTGCGCATGCACCCCTCCCCCCATGCATGCACACATGGCCTCCCGCATGCGCCCCATGCCCCCTGTGCATGCACACACAGCCCCTGCATGCGCTGTGCCCCCCACATGCGCCCTGCCCCCCGCACATGTGCGTGCATCTCCCACATGCGCCCCACCCCCATGCATGCACGTGCCCCCTGTGCATGCGCACATGCCCCACGCATGCCCTGGCGCATGCGCAAAAGAGACCCAATGACCAGCTGGCCAGCGGGAGGCGCGCGCACATGCGTGACAGAGCTGAACTGGGGCGACAGCTCACGTGCCGACAGAGAGGGCGCTGCATTCCACCTGTGGCACGCGTGCTATAGGTTCGCCATCACGGGCCTAGATCTAATGCATTTATAAAACATCCACACAGAAATACTCTTATACTCTTTCCTATCCTGTGGGAAACCAGTGGCAAACTGGAAATATGAACTCAATCCATTGGCCCAAGAATACTCAGAAGCTGAAAATGGAGTTCCGTGGCTCATTACATGGAGCAACCCCCTTGCACATCTTAGTAGCTCCTGAGAATTGTACATTCAAATTAAATATGACATGCACATTAAGTTAAGTTTCAATATGAATAATGTCTGCAGTGTTTACAGTGCAGAAATTGATGGGAGTCTCCATTCAGGAATCACTTTAAACTTGGTAAATATGAATTCTTTGCCTATTGCTAAAGGATGCCTTCCCTCTAAATGTAACTGATCAATGTTTAAATAACTGATTGATGCTTGTTGAGTTTTGTATAATAAGATTAATACGAATGAAGGTGAATATACATGTCCCAGGATAATGTTGCAGGATCCAATCGGGATTGGTCACCGGGACTGGAGATTTTAAGCTTCCGAGCTTTCAGACTGTTGCTGGAGCCCATCCTCAGGGAACTTCTCCTTAGCAGAGTGTATTCTTTCGCCTATTCTGTGTGTGGTATTTATATAGTGCCTGATGCGTGTGTTGTTGTGTAGTAAGATTAACAATTGATTTCAAGGATCTCCATAATAGGAAGGTGATTCTAGAAAAATGCAGAAATATTTCATACTACTATATACATAGATTTTCTAAAGAAAATGGATTTTGTTTTTATGAACATTTCACCCGATTTTCTCTGATTAAGCTATCTTTTTCTCTTCATGTGAAGAGAAATGGCTATCTGGAAAACAGCAGAGATAAAGCACTCACTGACCTCCAGATATTGCTGGGAAAATCCTTCATTATCTCAACCATCAGCCTGGCTAGTTAGAGCTGCTGGCATTTTCAGTTGAGTAACATTTATAATTCTTTCACCCATGTCTTGAAAGAGGGATGACTAACCAGCATTGCAAAAATAGAATTTTTCTATTTCAAGCAGGAATAGATGGCAAGAACAGAGGATCAATAACCAAAAGCAAACTGCATTGGATCATTGGACAAAACAGCAAAAAAAGTAATTGCTTCTGGTGTGGTTTCTGATAAATAATAATTAAAGAAGCCAAATGAACAATTAACAAAAGAACCTACCAATAAAATACTGTAAGAAGAAAAGAAACAGTTATTTGTTATGAACTTTCACATCCCTTTCCAATCATTTCAAAAACTGGTTTTGTTTGATGAAAGACTTTATTTCTTATTCTGTATCACCAAAGATTTTCCCTATATACCAGCTTCTGGTAAGTAGATATTACCTTCACAGAAACACATCTGCCATACATCCTTATAGAACAAGGAGAACATTGTCTTGCACATTAGTATTGCATGTTACTAAATCTTGGAACGATAACAGTGAGACAAGAATGGGACATGTCTTTCAAAGGCAAAGTGGCACAAATTTTATCAATGACAACCTAAGAATGGGAAAGCTGTTCCTTGCCTCCCCTACCAGCTTCTCTTCCCCAACCATGTTTGAAAAAGCCCATGGAGAGAAATCAACATCTAGCCGAGAAATGTTCGAGATGAATGCTCAAAACATGTATAAGGCTTCTATAGTTTAAAGTGTTCACATTTTAGGGAAAACAAACACACTCTAAAGCAAAAAAAAAACCTATGCAACTGAAACTGAGCAAGATGCTAAATAAGCTAAAATTTATTATGAACCATTCTGGTGCCAGGAGCCGCAGGGATCACCATGTCTGTCTGCTTTAATCACAGTTTACAACTCACTGTCATCTACCACAGCCTAACAAACAGTTGAGTTTTGGGAGTGCAAGTGCTGGAAAATATCACTGGGGGAGGGGGACAAGTAGGGAGGTGGAGGAGGAAACATGGCTAAAGGAGGAAAGTATTCTTGAGATTGCATGTCAAACTTCCTTCAGTTTGGCTGGGCTGCAGAACCAACGTGGAGAGAAAGAAACAGAATGAGACAGGAGCTCCACCAAGCCCAGTCTTATGGCTGGCCGTAATTAATGAGCTATGATTGGGAGAGATTCGAGCAAACAGACTTCTTGTTCATTTAAAAGTTTGAAAATGCTCCGCTTGGAAACAAGCTACTTGTATCCAAGAAACTGTCGCCAGGATCTTATCAGTGTTGCCTCTCTCGAGTCTTGACCTGTTGCCCAGAAGTCCACAAGGTGACCTTACCCTCGATGGCTTGTCCTGATGCACTAATCTTCATAAATAAGGCATTTCAAATGTCTTTTAAAGTACTAAAACAATTCCACATCCAAGAATGCTTGCTGTCTCCCATATTATATGATTTCGATATTTTGCTATGGTACATGGTTTCCTGCTTTTATAAAAAGTATAGCATGTTTAATATCAGCAGGTATTATCCAATATACAGTACACTTTGTACAGTACATATTATCCAGTATACAGTTTGCTTTTCTCCAAGCAAAAAGGTAAAACCTCATGGAAAGACAAAGACTTTTTGGTGGTGGATATTATTCAAATGTTAGCAACTTTAGCTACATTTGCTTTAAACATTGTTTACTGCATATTGTGTCTTAATGGTGCCTTTAATATTACCCAGCATTCAAAGTACTTCACAAAAGCATTTAATTACATACACAAGAATACAGTTGTATACAATTATGGGCAAGGAAGGGGTGTGATGTCTAGCTGATAAGGCAAGCAGCTATTATACAGTATTTCCTGATTTTTCTTCCTTATTCAGCTTCATGTTACCTTAGCTATATAGCTTGGCTTATCTTTATTACAAAAGGTACATTTTTCTTTCTCCAATGAATATGTTAAAATATATTTCCAATGCTAATCTACCAGTTTACTCCACTTACTTCTGAAGAAATTACACTTTAAGTGATTCAAAAGTGCTTTTGAATTTAAGTTAAAACTGAATTGAGCTGAATTTTTTTAGAGTTTTGATTTTTTGTGTATGCCAAAATGCAGTCTGATGGAAGATCTCATCAGACTGCTAAGCAAACCACAAAAATTGTTCACCTCCTGGACTCTTATCATAATTCAGACATCAAATGAAAACACTGTCAGACATTGATTTTAAAACAGTAGTGTACAATCATTTTCCATCTGAAGGCTGTATTTGACCTTTGAATACTGCATTAGGGTAAATAAATCAAGTCTCCTTCACGTCAAACTCAATTGCTAGCAATGTCAGGAAAGTTTAATGATTTGATTGGATTTAATTTTGATTTGTTTAATTAATTAAATACAGTTACTATTAATAACTCCCCATGTGTTTAATACTTGTCCATTCGGCCTGGTGAAAATCCTATCATTTGAAGGCAATTTGGACAGTTTCACTTACCTTCGCTACCAGTTCGGAACTGTGAACGCGTGCGTGCGCTCGCTTTGCGCGCGTGGGGCACTTCTGCGCATGCGCAGATCGTCTGTGATGACGTCTGGGTGGGTGGGCGGAGCCTCCCGCTGCCGCTGCTGCTACCAGTTTGCCCGAACCAGGGCAAACCAGTAGCAACCCACACTGAATTTGGAACCACTTTGGCACCACACCTCAAGCTTTAGAGAGATGCCTATGGAGAAAAAGCACATTTGGGATGTTAGAGAGATGGTTTGGAGCAGGGATTATGCTTCCTCATTTTTGAATGTAGAATGAGTCATCTACATTCAAAAATGAGGAAGCATAATTAAAAATAACTGGGCAGTTTAGGCAAAAGCACAGCTTTTGTATCAATGGATGGATGGGTGACTGTTCTGGTTTGTCCTCTGCAAATATGGAGCTTGCCTAAATGGGATGAAGGAAGCAGTAAGTTTATAAGTCTTTGGCTTCCCACTCTCATCTTTAATTTGACAACAAACATTCCTATAATGCTAACTAAAACAGCTAATGAAATTTTAATTTTTCTCTAGTTCAGAACTGGTTTTCACTCACCTCCTACTGCTTTTCAGGTCTATTTTGATGTTCTGGGTATCCTTCAAAGTCATCAAGTCTAACAACCAAATGTATTAGATAATTAGAAACTGACTTTGCCTCATCATGGGCTCCATTCAGGTGGGTTGGCTGGTTGACCATCCGACTATAAAGATGGAGTAGTAAGGATACTATTTCTACAATATATTAGGACTTGGGGCAAGATAAGGTATCCTGCTGTAAACAACTGTCCTGAGATCAGCAAACAGGAAGAGCTTTGCTCAATTTGGTCCACATGGCATAGGGAGTACCTACAAAGAAGAAGATGAAAAGTGAATCTGCCCCAGTATAGGTAGAACCTCAGGTTTGGGTTTGCATCATGGAAATAAAGGAAGCAAAATTACTGTGTCCCCTTCCCCTTATTGCAGGGGTCTCTAAACTTGGCAGCTTTAAGACCTGTGGATGTCACCTCCCAGAATTCCTCAGCCAGATATGCTGGCTGAGGAATTCTGGAAGTTGAAATCCACAAGTCTTAAACATCATTTTGCCCACAAAATCACTCAGATTTGCCATCATCACTCCTCATGGGCAGAAGCCACAGCATTGACAAGCTGATGCCTCTCCATCCCGCTGGGACTTCTTTTGGCCTCCATGAAGTTGGTAGGATTTTTTTTAGCCTGTCCTTTGCCACCTTATAGGCAGTTAGCTCCTAACTCCTGCACGAATCTGGAAGGGAATGATTGGCTGGATCTGAAAGACAATTAATGCTCATTTGGGGAGGAATGATTGCCTTCAGCAGGTGGAGGCAGGGTAAGCCATCGTTGAATCCCCCTATAGTTGAGAACTATTGTATTTCCCTTTTGGGGGAGTGGATTATCTAGCTTCCTTTCCAACAAGGTTAGTTGTTTACCTTGATTGCCAGTAAGTTTTTGGGTGCAATTTAAAGTGTGAGTTTTAATCTATAAATGCCCATATGGCTTGCTGCGAAGATACCTCCAGGGCCACCTTCAGTGGTCATAAATAGCCCATTCAATACTTGCCTCCCAAGAGAACAATAATGGTCCTGATTCCCATGAAGTAAGACATACTGAAGCCGGAAAGTGGTGATTCTCTGATATGGCCCATGTGGATTGAAATAGCTTTCCCTTAGAGGTTAGATTTACCCTAAGTTTAATTGCCTTTTAGAAGATAGACAAGATGAAGTTCTTCTGGAGAGTTTTTGTACTTTAGTGGATTGGTGATTGTAAATGTATGTTAGTTCTGATTGTCCTTATAATTATTTACTAATTTTGGTGGTTGATTTAATGATTTATACAATGTGAACATTTTCTTGTGTACTGATTACATTGTGTACTCCTGAGTATCCCTTCAGATTTTCAGCTGTATAGAAATTTGATAAATGAAATACTAAAGAGAGGATGGCTATATTGTCTAGGTTTTTCTGTTCCTCTAAAACAGTCAATCACCTCTGATGAGCCAAGTTTAAGTCCCTCATTCATGTTTTTCTCTTATCTTTCCATCAGCAAAGTGGATTTTCCCATTCTTTTTAAGTTCATAACTCTGAATCTGGCATCTTCACTCACAGAGAGGTAGAGCAGGTTTGCAAGCTTTGGAGCAAGGAAGTTGTGCAAACTGAGATCATTCCTCCAAAATTGGCAAATTTGCTAGTTTGATTAAAGTAAACCTTATATGGATTTTTTCTTCTTCTTTCTTTTAGAGCAGTACAGATATTCAGTTCAAATGTATAGTTCAAAGGTAATTTTAACTATATATTTAAGTTCAAAGGATGGAAACTGATCAAGGAGAGATTCAACCTAGAAATAAGGAGAAATTTTCTGACAGTGAGAACAGTCAACCAATGGAACCGCTTGCCTTCAGAAGTTGTGTGAGCTTCATCACTGGAAGCTTTCAATAAGAGACTGGACTGCCATCTGTCGGAAATGGTGTAGGGTCTCCTGCTTGGGTGAAGGGTTGGACTAGATGAACTGCAAGGTCCCTTCCAACTCTGTTATTCTGTTCTGTTCTAATTTGATCAAACTGCCAATCAAGTCAATGATTGAAAGGGCTAAATCTAATTAGCGGCTTCCAACTTGAGATGCTTCTCTGCAAGTGCGTGCCTAATATTTTCCCTAATGTGAATGTGTCTAATATCCTGCCTGTAGCACCGTTCAGTCTATCCAGCTGCTGAATTCCTAGAGGTTTTAGCAATCGAATGGTTGTTAAATCATAGGGATGGTGTTGGAGTCCCTTGGACAGCAAGGAGATCAAATCAGACAATCCTAAAGGAAATCAACCCTGACTATTATTTGGAAGGACAGCTACTGAAGCAGAAGCGCAAATACTTTGGCCACCAGAAAAAGAAGAGAGGAAATCATTGGAAAAGACCCTGGTTTAGGAAAGGAGAAGAGGATAGCAGAGGATGAGATGGTAAGATAGTGTCATTGATGCAATGAAGATGAATTTGGGCAAACTCTGGGAAACAGTGAAGGACAGGAGGGCCTGGTGTGCTATGGTCCATGGGGTTGCTAAAAGTTGGACATGACTTAGCGGCTGAACAGCAACAACAACAACAACAAATCATAGGGAAGATGACACCCCTAAATATATATATGACTTTGTTTCCCACCTAATTGAAGTCACGGGCTTTCTTTGAACTGGTCACCTAACTTCAAGAGGAAATTTTCTAAACTGTGGCCTATGGGAGATCATAGGCAATTCAACATCAACAATTCACAGGAGCCATTGTTGATTTGGGATTCTTTTCATTCCCATATCCAGAATTTAAAAAATCCAGCAATTTTGAGAAGGAGTTGAAAATATGTTTTCACAAAACATTAGCAGAAAAATAAAGGCAAAAAGAGGCTTGAGTTTCTCTATATAAGTGGATTCCTAAATGATTTGAAAATTGTACTAGAAAACGATTCATCAACAAATTCTCAGCAAATTAGAGGAGGATGTCAATTAAGGCACATATTGGACCTGGAGCTGATGTTTTTCTGGGTTTTCATTAATAATTTGAAGAATGGAGTACAAGAAATATTTCTCATATTTGCAAATGACATAAAACCAAGCAAATGCTAATTGTTAGAAAACAGAAGCAAAATTCAAAACCATTTTGAAAGGCTAGAGAAAAGGGCCAAAAATAATTTAACGGACACAAATTAAAATTGATCATTTCAGAAAAGAAATCAAATGTACAAATATAGAGAAGAAGATTTTGCGTTGGTAAGAGTAGCTGAGAAAAAGATCCTAAATGACAAGCTGGTTATGAGTTAATACTATAATGAGGATGCAATGAAAAAAAACCCACAGTTTTAGGAAGCTACAGAAATATTGTTCTCAGATCACAAGATAATTCCACTCCGACTGAGCACCAGACTTTAAGAAGGTTTCAGACAAATTGGAACGTCTTCAAAGAAGAAGAATAGGAATAATTAAGCCAGAAGGTTTTCCTTACCAACTTGGAGTATGAGTCATGGAATAATTATCAATCACAAAAAGACAGAATCTGGTTAAGTATTAGGGGGGAAATATTCAATGGTAAGAAATTGTAAATGGTTGAACTCATTACTTAGGAAATGTTAGGTTCCCCTTACTGCAGGGGTCCCCAAACTTGGCAATTTTAAAACTTGTGGACTTCAACTCCCAGAATTCTCCAGCCAGCATAGCTGGCTGGAGAATTCTGGGAGTTGAAGTCCACAAGTCTTAAAGTTGCCAAGTTTGAAGACCTCTGCCTTACTGTGTGGCGGAAGTACTGTGTTCTCAACAGCCCACCTGCCTTCACCAGCAGGTTAGTTTTGAAAGTGTTTTGCAAAGCAACACAGCTCCTGTCCCACATTCACATTCTCATACAGCTTTCTCTGAATGAAGTGGCCATACTGTTTTACTTTGCCTCCCTTCTGAAGCATCCTCTAATAATTCCAAATAGCTATGAAATGCACCAGAAAAAACATCTGCAGAAACTCAAGGTGCCAGACAAAGCTCGGAGGGAAGGTGGGCAAATACCTACCGTAGTTAAGGATAATCAACTACCTCTTCACCTTGCCAAGGAGAATTGGTTCCTTCCATGGCATGAAATGTCTTTGAGGCAAAGCCAAGCCACCTTTCACTGACCCGGTTAATGATAGGTTCGTATTTTTTGAAATGGAGCTTAAAACTCTAGCATGCTTGTATTTTTATTCTCAGTTCCCCTTTTCTTACTACTGGAGAGAGTTATTTGGCAACTTTTAACTATTCTACTCGAGTTTTTACAAATGGCTTAAAAAGAGATTATGCTGCCCAAGGTCAACTGAAAATGCCTGGCATAGTCTGTAGACTGCCAACAGAGAGTCTGAATTGCACAGTAAAAAAAGAAGCTCCTTCTGCCAAGGTTTTTCAAAACAAGCTGCCAAACTCTGGTGGAAGCTCCCCATGCCACAGAAAATTTGGCTGGGCACTCCACAACTTCATTTATCTTAATAACCTGGGAGACCCTCTAAAATTGTGCAGCTATCCAGTTGGAATCAATGGCCTTGCTGTGTCCATCAGATTGCATTGACCACAGAACCTAGATGGAATCTGAACACAAAAACATTTGAGAGACTAAAGAGAGATAGCAACTTTAAGAGAGTTGAACATGTAAGAAAGGGATTTTCCCCAAGGAATGCAAACTCATGTCTTAATTGCCTATCCCAGTCCTTGCTCAATAATTTTTGTAGGTTTTAGTGTTCTGCAAAAGTCTTGAAAGTCAATTTGCCAAGAAGGGTTTAACATCTCTGGCCAGGCAGGCTTTGCAGGTCTATATGTTACAAGTAATTATACAATATTTTACTCTGTGTTAAAATAGTTACTGAATTTCTCCTAGTCAATCTATCCATTCACAATGTGCCATGCTAATCACATTACTTGACATACTGGAGACAAAAGCAGCCAGAAAAAAGGATGTAGAGAAAGCAGGTCCCTAATAATCCTACTTTTCACATTTTTAAAAACAAAAACCTTTCCCCCTTTCCTTAAGCATTACCCTTTTTGATGGGGGTAGAGATGCCCCAGGCCCTTTTTGCTGCCAAATATTATGACCTTGTAATATTAGACTTTTTGAATTCAGTCATTAAACTGGGGCACCTTCAGCCAACTATCTGGATAGCAGTAACCAATAACACAGAGAAAGGCAAGGTTATTTTATTAGATAAGATAGCTCATCCAAACTTTAGAAATGTTTTATGATACTTGCAGACTATCCATAAAACTTGTATCCCCCATCAGAAATGTTTTTTACAAATTTGAACACAGTGTGTGTATACAATATGTGTGTGTGTGTGTGTAAATGCGTGTGTGCACACACACACACACACACACAGTACTATGCAAAAGTCTTAGGCCACCATTAGATTTGTTGCAGAAAAGTTTTAATGACCATAATTGTTTTTCAGTCTTGAATACCACATCTTGAATATCAGTTTGTTTATTGATTTCCCTTTCAGCGTGGCCTTGCTGATACAAAAATATGACTTTATGTCTGTCGAATTCCGTGATCTTTGGCATTTTGACTGGAATGATGTGATTGGTCTTATTAGCAAGCTTCCAATGAATTATTCTCATACAACATGTGACTGAACTGTATGCAGTGCTCAAGCGTGTTTTGCACAAATCTAGTGTAACAGATCTTTTTTATACAGCCATCATTTTGGCATGAAATAGTAGGACGCATACAGGTGGTAGCAATGAAAGAGAGAAGAGAGGGGAAGGGAAAGAGAGACAGACTCAGAGAGAGGGGGTGGGAAAGAGAGAGAGAAGAGAGGGGGGAAGGGAAAGAGAGACAAGAGAGAGAGATACCTGTTTAAAAGAAAATAGAAAAATGGCTCTTTGAGTGTTTAAGGTTGCAGACCCCTGAGTTAGGCAAACACCATGGTCATTAAATGAACCTTGTGGTCATTTAACAACACTCTGGTTGTTAAACAAGTCCATTTTCCCCAATGGGCATTTTTAAACTGAAATCAGAAGGAATTGTTGGAAACTGGCAAAAACATAGAAAACCTCAGTCACATGACTGTGTGGGATGTTGTAACTGGTCATAAATGTGTGTGTTTATGTGTATGTGGGTACACGTGTATGTGTTCGTGCATATGGCTGTCAAAACTCCAAAAACAGGTCAAGTAGCTCTGGGGAGGTCAGTCGTAAATTTGAACACTTGCTAAGCAACCGGCCATTAAGTGAGGAAGTGATGTATTTCGTTTGCCTTAAGGGTTCAGAGCTGTATGGAATCTGGTTTCCTTTAATCCTTTGGGGGCTTGCAAAAGGTCCGGATGCAGGAATCCTCATAGGGGGAACTAGGATCGTGACCACCTAGCCACGCCCACCCAGTCACATGACAATGAAACCACGACCCAGATTGTTGGGGGCAATATGCTCACTCTGTAAACCGCTTAGAGAGGGCTGTAAAGCACTATGAAGCGGTATATAAGTCTAAGTGCTATTGCTATTGCTAAAAGGTCCGGATGCAGGAATCCTCGTAGGGGGAACTAGGATTGTGACCACCTAGCCACGCCCACCCAATCACATGACCATGAAGCCATGCCCACCGTCACATGACCATCAAGCCACACCCACAAAATAAGCCACGCCCACAGAACTGGTAGTAAAAAAAATAGAACCCATCCCTGCTCCTGATATATGGGCACCACAACTCTCAGAATTTCTTGATGAAGGTGGCTTAAGGATTCTAAGAGTTACCATTGTCTCATACCTGGAGGTGCCAGACTGAAGAGATTTGAACTAGACAAAACAGGTGAGCAATTGCTTTCTGGCTGAAATAGCCTAGCTGATGTTTGTCACTGAGAACCAAAACAGCTGGCTTGATACAGAGGCCTTCAGGATATTGCTTCATAGGACAATGTAGATACCCTGCTAAGCTGCCATAATCCTTCCACATCTCAGCATATGAAACTCTATAGCCAGATTTTTAAAAGAATATTTGGGCAATAACATTTAAAAAAAAACCTCAGCAGACAGCAGCATCTGGCAAACCTTGTCTGGGCTGGGAAGCTAACAAGGTCAGGCCTGATTACTACTCAGATGGGAGACATCAGGCTCTGGTTTAGACTGGAAAAGGCAACCCAGAAAACAAGAGCAAATCTCTTTCTATAGCATTGCCAAGAAAACTACATGAATGTCTCTATGAAGTCGCCACAAGTCAACCTTGACTCAAAGGAGATGTTATACTTTATATGTTTTTAAATGCTATCTTCAAAAAGAAGCGACTCTTTCTGCTTTTATTTTTTTTAAAAAAAAAAAAACCTCGCCTCACACACAACCAAAAGCACTTGTATGTTTTTTTTTCCTGTGTGTTTAAATAAACCCAAGAAAATTGGGGGAAGGTGACCATGAATAAATCTCTTCAGAAACTAAGGTATTACTGCCATCTAGTGAGGCACCTTTTGGTGAAAGACTATTTCTACAGCAGTGTCAGAAGCAGAGAATGGGAAAGCGACTGAAAGAGATGGTAAGATTCAATTTACAATGAGAGCAACATGGATTTTTTTTTCATTACCAATACAGGTAGTCCTCAACTGACAACAGTTCATTTAATGACCTTTTAAAGCAGAGGTCTTCAAACATGGCAACTTTAAGACTTGTGGACTTCAACTCCCAGAATTCTCCAGCCAGCATAGCTGGCTGGAGAATTCTGGGAGTTGAAGTCCACAAGTCTTAAAGTTGCCAAGTTTGGGGACCCCTGTTTTAAAGTTACAACGGCACTGAAAAATGTGACTTATGAACGTTTTCACACTTACGACTCTTGTAGCATCCCTAAGGGCATGTGATCAAAATTCAGATGCTTGGCAACTGACTCACATTTATGACCGTTGCAGTGTCCCGGGATCATGTGATCTCCTTTTGTGGCCTTCTGGCAAGCAAAGTCAATGGGGAAGACAGATACATTTAACAACCATGTTACTAATTTAACAACTGCAGTGATTCAATTAACAACTGTGGCAAGAAAGGTCATAAGATGGGGCAAATTCACTTAACAAATGTCTCACTTAGCAACAAAAAATGGGGCTCAATTGTGGTCGTAAGTCGAGGACTACCCATAATAATATTCAGTTATTTACCTTCCTAATTTCTCCTTCCTAGAAGCTTCTGCCTTGAATTCTGCAGACAGAATAAGGTTGCTGCTACTTGTGGAAGTATGGCAGTTCTGCTCACCATATCACTTAATATGAGGCAAAAACTAATAACATACATGTTTTTGATAATCTTGCTCATAAAATATATTCACACAATTGTTAGAGATCAGGAGGAGTCTGGTAGCAGCTTTCCAACTAACAAATGTTTTGAAATTTGTCAGTTGGAAAAACTTCTACCAGACTCTTCCTGAATTTACCTACCATAATCTCATCTTTTCTCCTATAAGGTCTACCCAATGGTTAACTCCCTTCCCTTTCCCTCACATACCTCTACTGTAAGAGAAATGGTATGCTGGTTTTTGTGTGTTGTTTTCTTCTTCTTTTACTACAGGCTCAGGATGTTAAAAATTAAAGCTGTTTTCTCAGTACGTGTATTTATTTTATTTTATTTATTTATTTGTTTGTCAAACATGTACAAGATAGCAGCTATAGGTATAAACATAAACATAATCAAAGTGAATACAGATAGATGAGGACAGTAGGACAGGGACGGTAGGCACGCTGGTGCGCTTATGCACGCCCTTACAGACCTCTTAGGAATGGGGTGAGGTCGACAGTAGACAGTCTAAGGTTAAAGTTTTTTGGGTTTGGGGAAGAAACCACAGAGTCAGGTAGTAAATTCCAGTCATTGATCACTCTGTTGCTGAAGTCGTATTTTCTGCAGTCGAGTTTGGAGCGGTTTACATTAAGTTTGTATCTATTGTGTGCTCGTGTATTGTGGTTGCATCTGAATAAACGGACTATCAATTAGGCTGCTTATTCCTCTTGAGCCACCCGATTTTACATTGTCTGAGACATTATGTCTAGACATGGTAGTTAGCTCTTTTGAAGGGGAAGGTAGTTAGCATGAACAACACATGGCACACGAGGTGGGCTCATTTATAACCTCAGATCTCAAGTTTCTTCTTTTTCTTTGATGAACACTTTACACACTTCAAGAACATATTCTTGATAGGAAATTATACAAATTTCTGCATAAAATGAATGCAAATGATAAACTGAGTTCACAACTTCAGGAAGACCACAATGCCACCATGAGAAACAGCAAGGTGCTTGAATGGTCCCAGATTCAAATTTAGCCATTGAAGCTTGCTATACCTTAGGACTTCAGCCATCTCACAAGGAGATAAAATTGGAGAAGAAAGTACAGTATACATTGTGGTGACTTCAACTAGAGAAGGGAAGGAGGGAGGGAAAGATCTTTCAGATAGATTCCGTACGTAATTTTTGTTTTAGTTGTACTTAGAAAAAAACCAAATGAAAAATTACAGTGATCCACAACTGATTGATAACACCAATATTTTGAATCAACAAGATAAAAATATTAAACAGGAGAATAATCTAGATCAGTATACTTTAGCCCTAGTCACATTTATTTATATGCAAACCCTGTTGGATTCAGTGTACAAGACTGGCTTTAGAATAGAATTTGGATGTGAAAGAAAGGAGTGACAAAAAAAGAGCAAACTTCATGTCACATTAAAATCCTTTATGTTCTTTATTAAAATTATCAAATATGTACCATAACATATAGAGTTTGGGATAATTTAGAATAAGAGTAAGCTAATGAATTTCCCTTTCTTCCTCGCCACCCACATCATCTGTTCAAATATTATCTCTCTAAGGAATCAGTAGATCACACACACACCCAAAAGCCATATGACTTGATTTATTTGCAAGAAAAAGGCATAATGGGCTAACGCTTGGAAACACATCAACATTACAACAATGCTAAACAGTAGCAATAAACTACACAAACAGCTCGGACTTTATTAAAAAAAGACCAAAGGAGAAATCCAAACTGTGCTTGTATGTTTTCCCTAACAGAGGAAATAGCAGCATCCAATGGCAGATTCCAAGCAGAAAAATGGCATGAGGGAAAAAGGTTAATTAAATTCTCCTTTGTCCAATGCTGCAGTTCTAATTCACATACATCTCTGCCCTCCATTATTATTGGCCAAAACTGGAAGACAGGAAATCAATTGTGGATCACTGTAATTTTTCATCTGGTTCTTTTCTAAATACAACTAAAAAATTACTTAAAGAATCTGTCTGAAATATCTTTTCCTTCTTTCCTTCCTTCCTTCCTTCCTTCCTTCCTTCCTTCCTTCCTTCCTTCCTTCCTTCCTTCCTTCCTTCCTTCTTGATCTAGGAAAGATCAGTCATTGAAGGTGGTAGCTTACATTAACTGCTGCGTTCCTTAGCATGAAACTAAATTACATACATGGCAAATGCTTGAGCCTATTTAACCGGCCTTTGTGTCTTTGAGCTACTAATTCCTTCAGTTAAGAAATGAAACTTTAGTCTGTAAAATGGATAAGAAAAAGCTATTCAGCTGCAGAAGGTGTGAGGAATGTTCATTTATATTCCAGAAAATATTCCCCTGTAGCTTAACTGAAACTATTACACCTGTGGCTATCCCTCTCAAAATCAATATTTGTAAGTTTCTTTTGCTTCTTGATAATAAATATGAAAATCTATATCTCACACAGCACAGTGGCTAACCAGAGAAAGCAGAAAAATAAAAATAATAAACAGCAGAAGTAAAATCTCTGTGCTATTTCAGTTATCCTTTACCTTACTCTATGAAGACCTTTAGCAAGGGATAGTTAAGGTAAGGATATGGCTATTTATTATCTTGGGTGTTGTTAATGTTAAAATATATCGAAACTTACTTGTCATTTCATAAATGTGAAATGTGAAAAATCTCTTTTCCTTTTATATCATTATACAAAATACAAAATTATATCTCTGGCTTGCTCACACATTAGTTCCTGCTTATGGAAGTATTTCTGATCTATTATGATTGAAGAGTGCTGCCATTCTCCACATGGCCACTCATTTGGCACTTTTTAATATTTCCAAACTCATTCCCCTTCCCTACTGCATTCTAAAACTCTTTTAAATCTTGGGAAAAATGCAAGGGGTGGGGAGAGAGGGGGGGTAATAACATTGCTTAGTTTGACAGCCAAGCTGGAAATGTTCATGAAACAGAAATGACTAATATACCAGATGCAAAGAAAGATGTAATGAAGAAGAAATAAGGGACACACCACATCAAAATAGGTCTCTGAGACAGTGAGGTAGGGAATGGTAGGATGGAGTGGAGAGAAGGGGCTTAGTGTGGCTATCACTTGCAGAGGCAAATTTAATGTGCCATCTGGGACCATTATGATATATTTCTTCCCAAGAGATTAAAAAAAGGAATCTCCTCCTTGGGATTGTGAACTGCCCCAAACCAATTCTGTTTTCTATGTAAAGAACACATAGGGACATAGATCAATACACTACAGTCACTCTGGAAAAGATACCAGAAGCAACAGAATCTTTTAACATCGATGAGATTGACCCACATCCCACCAGGAACATCAGCATAGTCCTTTTAAAGAAACCCTTGCTTGCAAGGACTTAGTTAAAAGGCACATGAGAAATCTGGGTAGGAGGGGGATACTTTTCTTTGAACCTCTACTTGATGCCAGATTTTCTCTTTTTAGAATAAAGTACATCTTTTCAGTTCAACATTTTAAATTGGGAAACTTAAATAAATTGTGTAATTCATGAATCCTTCAGTTTCATTTTTGTAATTTCTACTTCTGGTTTTGATTTAAGCATTTCAATTGATTCATTTATTTGGAGGGGAGAAGGTCTTGTTTTTCACCTTCGACTCACTTTTTTGATTTATGATATTGTTATTTCAAAAAAAATAATAATAATGCTATCGCTAATGTTCCCTCTGACATTGAAAATTGCTGCACGGCAGTTGGAAACTGCTGCGCGGCGATTTCCTGTCAGGTGCGCGGCCACGCAGCAATGTTCCCTCTGACATTGGAAATCGCTGTGTGGCAGTTGGAAACTGCCGCACGGCGATTCCCTGTCACGTGCACGGCCGCGCAGCTTAGAGGGAACATTGGCTATCACAAATACTTGTTTAAGTGAGTCTAGGAAATATAGGTTAAAAAAGGAGTCCCTGCGGATTTTACTCTGCTAGTCATTGCTGACTATAAGGGGTGGTGCTCATCTCTATTTAAAATATCAGAAGACATTTCCACGGTCATGTGGCCAGCATGATGTCACGGAGTGCTGTTACCTTCCCACCCGAGTGGTGCCTATGTATCTACCCGCATTTGCATGCTTTTGAACTGCTAGCTTGACAGGAGCTGAGGCAAGCCCAGGAGCTCATGCTCTCGCATGGCACTTGGGTCTCGAACCTAAGTTTTAACCACTGAGGCACCACGCCATCAGGAAATATAGGACAGCTCCATTTTTATTTGGTGGTGTGATGGAATATAAACATCACACACTAACTAATCAATCCATTGATCAAAAGATATATTATTATAAGACAATCTTCCAAAGAAATACAAAAAGGCATCATAACTCTGAAGTCCTAAATTTTTATGTAGATAAATTATTTTATTTAAACTTGTGGTTCACACATAGATCATTGAGCATTTAGATTACTTCAGCACATTCTAATATGAGACTGCTTTTAAAGACAATCTTGAAAGATGCCAGGATAGTAGCAGATAAGAACCAATGTTCTAGCCACTGAAGTGATTTCCAGATCCAGGTCAAAGCACCGATCTTCACTTATAAAACTATTTATGTTTTGATGCCAGATTACTGGATTCCTCTGAAATGTTCTACGATATTGAGACCACCACATCAAGTTCATTTCTTATAGCACTGTGACTGTCTGCATCTCCATCTGGATGAACTATTTTATATTTGAGGTGGGTTTTTTTTCATATTTCATTCTACTTCATGGTGACATTCCACTGCTGTTTTATTTTTAAGATTTACTGATGTTCTGGAGGTAGGGAATTATGATTTGGTCTAGCTATTAGACAGGATATTTGTTTGGGAGGTTATATGCTGATTTTATGATATTTAGTTAAAACTGCCTGGGGTTTTGGGAATTGGGCAGTATAAATAAATATATAAAATAAAATTGTAGCATTCCCAGAAAGAAAACAAGAGAAAGCATAGGCTGCAAACGCTATTCATGTTCAATATGTCATGTGAAAGCCAGCTAACGATAAGATACTATCTGATATGGGAGCTCAATTTTTAAAATCCTGTTGTGTCAATAGTTTATTACTGAAACAACAAGAACAATTTATTTTTGGATCACAGGCAGCTTTGCAATTTCAGTTCCAGTAGAATTGTCCAGCAACACAATTCCATTGAAGAAGATATATCTTCTGGAATGATAACTAAACATTCATGGGCCACCAGACTCAACCATAAACTCCACCATAACATGGATAATTGAACTAATATATTCCACAACTATTTTTGCTTAATAACCTGATGACTGGTGAATGTAAAAGATGCCAAGAACTTAAAATATTATATTGGTAAGTCAGCTGGAAAGCATCCTAAGTTAGACTCAAGTGAGGTACTAATACCACTCTATAAAGCCCTAGTAAGACCACACCTAGAGTACTGCATCCAGTTTTGGTCACCACACTATAAAAAAGATGTAGAGACTCTAGAACAAGTGCAGAGGAGAGCAACCAGTATGATTAGGGGATTGGAGACTAAAACATATGAAGAACGGTTACAGGAACTGGGCATGGCTAGTCTAGTGAAGAGAAGGACCGAGGAGACATGATAGCAGTCTTCCAATATTTGAGGGGCTGCCACAGAGAGGAGGGGGTCAAGCTATTTTCCAAAGCACCTGAAGGCCAGACAAGGAATAATGAATGGAAACTGATCAAGGAGAGATTCCACCTAGAAATGAGGAGTCACTTTCTGACAGTGAGAACAATCAACCAATGGAACAGTTTGTCTTCGGAAGTTGTGGGAGCTTCATCACTTGAGACTTTCAAGAAGAGATTGGACTGCCATTTGTCAGAAATGGTGTAGGGTCTCACTATAAGGTCCCTTCCAACTCTGTTAATCTGTTGTCTGTTGATTTTTTGAAACCTGTGTGATGCATCAGTTCTGGAAAACTCTGGGCGATCTCTTTCGAAACAAAAATGCTGTGCCCTCTGTGGTTCCTATAAAAGAGCAAAACTGTGTCCTAGGAGAAAACTGATAGAGGAATAGAATAAAGAACAAGAAAGAAATGGCAAGCATCATCTCTTATATTGAACTGAGCCCTGACCTTCCATTATGCTTGTTGAGCGGGTGGGGGCAGATCATAATTTTATTATACATTTGAGAACTCATATAGCACACTAGTTTAAAGCTTGTAATAAAAACATTGCCAGATTTTTTGTAATGACTGTTACAATAAATCTTCTTGAATGCTATCCAAAGAACTTGCAGGATTGAGCAATGACTTTGCTTTCCAATGTTTCTAAAGCTTTCCATCTTTTATATCTTTCTTTCAAGCACAAAAAAAGATTATCAAAACAATTCTCATTATAAAAAACATTGCATCTATCTCCCCAATCCAAGCAGAAATAATCATGTCTAGGTTGTGAGAGAAAGATAAAGTATAGTAACATACTTTGAAAAGTTAAAAAAAATGTTGCTTTATTTGACCTCCATATTTCTATACATCTGTATTACATTTGTATATAATATTTTAAATTGTATTACTGTTACTGCTGCTATCTTAGACTTATTATTATCTGCAAGCCAATCTAGCAGGACATTCTGCACATTGGATGAGAAATGCAGTAATCTCCTTTTCCCAATTTTTTTCTTCTCTTGAATCTGTATCTACGTCGCCACGATGTAAAAAAGATGTGGAGACTCTAGAAAGAGTGCAGAGAAGAGCAACAAAGATGATTAGGGGACTGGAGGCTAAAACATATGAAGAATGGTTGCAGGAACTGGGTATGTCTACTTTAATGAAAAGAAGGACTAGGGGAGACATGATAGCAGTGTTCCAATATTTCAGGGGCTGCCACAAAGAAGAGGGAGTCAAGCTATTCTCCAAAGCACCTGAAGGCAGGACAAGAAGCAATGGGTGGAAACTAATGAAGGAGAGAAGCAACTTAGAACTAAGGAGAAATTTCCTGACCGTTAGAACAATTAATCAGTGGAACAACTTGCCTCCAGAAGTTGTGAATGCTCCAACACTGGAAATTTTTAAGATGTTGGATAACCATTTGTCTGAAGTGGTGTAGGGTTTCCTGCCTAAGCAGGGGGTTGGACTAGAAGACCTCCAAGGTCCCTTCCAACTCTGTCATTCTATTCTATTCTGTTCTATTCTATTCTATTCTATTCTATTCAGTCACTGATATTAAAAAAAACTCCACCCATACCAACCAAGTACTTCACTACCAAAGTAATAACCCAACCTCCCAAAAGAGAAGCTGTGTAAGAACACTATTTAGATAAGTACAAACTATAAACATTAAAAAAAATTCAGCAGAATACAGAATAACAGAATTGGAAGGGACCTTGGAGGTCTTTGAGTCCAACTTCTGCCTAAGCAGGAGACCCTATACCATTTCAATCTCTTCTTAAAAACTTACAATGATGGAGTACTCATAACTTCTGGAGGTAAGCCGTTCCATTAATTAACTGTTCTTATGTGAGGAAATTTCTCCTTAGTTCTAGGTTGGATCTCTCCTTGATAAGTTTCCACCGATTATTTCTTGTCCTGCCCTCAGGTCTTTGGAGAATAGGTTGACCCCCTCTTCTCTGTAACAGCCCCTCAAATATTGCAAGACTGCTATCATATCACCCCAGTCTTTCTCTTCATTAGACTAGGCATAACTAGTTCCTGCAACGGTTCATCATATGTTTAGCCTCCAGCTCCCTAATCATCTTTGTTGCTCTTCCTAAGACTGCATTGGCTTTTTTGGCAGCTGCAACACACTGCTAGCACATGTTTAAGCGGTGCTCCACTAGAACTTCTATATCCCTCTAGATCTGCTGTTGAGTCACCACCTATTCCATACCTGTGCATTTGTTTTTGTTTTTACATCTTCCAACAAAACAGATATCAATGCAACTTCATCAAAAAGTGCCTGACCACTCAATCCAATATAGCACAACCAACACCAGATATAAAAAGGATAACACTATCATATATCAAAACATATCAGAAACCACCAGTTGACTATTGCAAGCACACAGCATCACCAAAGTACACAAACCAATTAAAGTCCTCCAAAACAAGCTAAGTAAACCAAAAGGTCCAGCAGCCCCAGAAGAATAAATAAGAGTCGCCTATAAGATACAGTGTAAGGACTGCAACAGCCACTACATAGGACCAACAGGCAGAATGCATCTATGAACACCAACTAGCAGTCAGAAGATATGATGAAAACTCTTTAATTTCACAACAATGGACAGACTTAACCATAGTTCCAACTGGAAAATTGACCATCCTACACCAAGCCAAGTCCAAAAACACTAGAGAACTCCTGGAAGCCTGGCACTCTGACAAATGTGCCATTAATAGGTACACAGACCAAAACAACATCTAGATACCATTCAAAAGAGACAAACAACAAGCCAAAAAGAAAACAAAAAGATCAAAACACCTCCCCACCAGCAATCAACACCCAGATGAGCAGAGATTAACACCAAGATTAACATCAGACCAACAATCAAGAATGAACTAATAGCCCAATCAAGGAAGGAACTGCCAAACAAGCTACCAGTAAACAGCCCAACCAGAGAACCACAAAGAGCAATCCCACCAACACTGACAAGGCAATCCATTACCATAGAATATAAATTGACAGCAAACCTCACTCCCTTCCAGCACTGATGATGTTATCTAGTTTGGATAATGAAACCTTTGCAAGAAAACAACCAAGCTCAGAGACTGCCAAGGACCCCTCACTTATATTAATTAGCTTTGTTCCACCTTCCATGTTTTACAAGGATCAGTAGTGAGAGAATGTGGAATGGAGTCAATCATTTGAGGCATTATTTTCCTCTTGGCGATGTGCTTTGTCTCCCTTTTGACATCACTTTCATCGCCAGTTCTAAAAAGATTTGACCAGAGTCATTCCTGAAATCTATACAATTCATCTATTTTATCAAAATTCTTTTGTCTGTACTTTTAATATCCTTTTTTTAAAAAAAATGAAGCAAACATCCAGTATGTTAAATATTGCTATAAGCACTGGTAGAAAGTACAACACATGTTCTTCAATCAGACGGCAACATGTTGCTCATCAGCTTACTGTGGTTTGTAATAATTCCTGGCAATCTAGTTTTTGAATTTTTATTTTATTTTATTTGAATTTTGCTATTGAGGAATAGTGACTGAGATAAGATAGCTTAGTGAACTGTGATTTTGTGTAGGGGAAACTTCTCTGCTGAATACTTTAATAATGGGGATTGGCCACATCCTTCTGTTGAAGCACAAATCATTTATTACAGAAACCGGGGCAGGAAAAGCTAACTTAATAATGTGTCTAGTAAGATAAGAATAGTGAGGCAATGCAGATGCCACTACAGTGACAATAATGTATTGAGAAGGCAACATTTCTTTGGAATAAAAGTTACATATCAATCTTCCTTTAAATTTTATTTCTTAATCATCTTGCTTCCCAGAGCTTTTTATTTCCTCTCAGTATCCTTTTATAGCTTAATCCACATTTGTGTGTCTAAATGCTTGATAGCTCTGTTGACAGCTTAATTTTCCCAGAGAATGGTGATCTAAAGAATGGAATTTACTTGTCCTAACCAACAGCATCTTCTTCCCACATTTGCGCCCTCTGCAACAATACTCTTCTCACTACTCAGTCTACGTCAAGCAATGAATTCGACATGTAGCTACATCTCCATAACTATCTAGTCTGCACAAAAACACAAATGTTTCCTAGGCGTTCTTGTGGAAAAGCTGTTGTCCACAGTGATATTAGGGGGTGTACCAGGCCATTCAATAACTGCCCCTGAAATCACAAGCCCTGGGCACCTTTGGAGAAAAGCTGGCTAGTTGGGTATTTATATATTAGCAATCTTGAAAATTCAGCCTGCCTTGAATCCTTCAGCCTGCCTTGAAGAAATATTTCACAAACTAGACTGAGCAAAAGATGAAATAAGAATCAATGGTGTCTATTTAAATCACTTAAGATTTGCAGGTGATGTTGTTCTCTTCTCACAAGATCCAGAAGAGCTACAAAGACACATACAAGAGCTGCATAAAGCAGGAGAATTATTTGGCTTAAAAATAAACCTGAAAAAGAGCCAGGTTATGTTTAATAAATTCACTAAAGAAAGATTTTTTATATATATCTGGAGAAGAACTAGACATAGTAGACCACTATATATACCTTGGCCACCATCAATAGAAGGTGATACAATAAAGGAAATTGAATGGCGTGTTAAATGTGGTTGGCAGGCATTTGGCAAGCTAAGCATAATTTTTAAGAACAACCTCCCTCTATGCCTGAAGAGAAAAATTTTTGATCAGTGTTTGCTACCTGTTCTAACATATGCTGGGGAAACATGAACACTAACCTCACAATCGATACAAAAGCTACGAGTGGTGCAAAGAGCCATGGAAAGATACAGTACATGCTCGGCAGGGCAAGACAAGATAGAAAGACCTGCACGTGGATTAGAGAACAAACGAAAGTATGCAATATCATCAAGAGAGTAAAAGAAGTGAAATGGAAATAGGCTGGTCACATAGCAAGAAGAATTGATGTCAGGTGGACTAAGGCAGTCATAGAATGGATCCTACTTAATAAAAAGCATCCATGAAAGAGACCTAAAACAAGATGGATCAACATCAGCAAGTATTGTGGCAAAGGAAAGCTCAGGATCATATTGGTTGGAAACATACAGAAGAGGCCTTCATCCTGCAGTGGAGAGACAATGGCTAAAAATGATGATGATGATGATGATGATGATTGATGATTGATGATGATGGATGATGAATGCTGAAAATACACTTGTGATCATTTCTGTAAGATCCAACCATCCACAGAGCTGCTCAAGAATTGCATTTTGAGCATGGACTTATTTATTAAATTACTTTTTTTATTTATTAATTTTTTATGCTGCTCATCTCACTACAAGGTGACTCTGGGCTGTTTACAGATTATAAAACAAGTAATAATAGTTGAAATATTAAAACATTGGCTTGCTATCTCTTCCCTGCTATTGAGAAAGGTATTACATATATGCTCATTCTACTTTGCCCCCCCCCAAAAAAATAGAAATACTTTGAATTGATCAAATTATTGAAAACATTAACACCTATTGAAAAGACATATGGGCTAAGACTGCATCAAAGTAATTGCTCAATCTTACCCAGATTTTAATATTCCTGTCTTTCCAAATATTAGCCATGATCATTGGCTATCATGGAAATTTGTAGGCCAAGATTATCTGAAGCAGGATGGAGAAATTATTGTGGCAGATTTCAGCTAGTGCACTGGATTTGTCCTGCACTTTCACTGAAGGAATTAATGCTTAATGTAATTCCAGGAAAGGAGGATGGTTTACATGCGGTGGGGGAAAAATCTGATTATGTCATTTTCTCACATTTTTACTTATAATTCTATTATCTTCTATGAATCTATTAAAGCAAAACATTGGTCTTACAATGACTTTTAAATGACTGCATGTATTCCTACAAAATACATTAATTAAATGTGCTTTTAATAGTTTTTGATTTGTGAAAAATATTGTAAAATAGAGAAGTGTGAAATCCTATACAGGAGATAATTAAGTTCTGGTCCTCACATTTTGCTGAGAAGTACAAATCAACTCATAGGGCAAAAACGGAATGTCTCAGCCATTGCTATTTTGCTCCAGAGGATCACTGAATCCAGTGGAAAAGATTTAATAGGGCAACAGGGAAATTATTTCTTTTCCCCTTATATATGTAGAAAAATGCTTTTTTTTTCAGTCCACAAAATGCTGCACTGGCTCTCTACCCTGTTTAAACCAGGCTCCTGTAATTGTTATTGATTGAACAGTCAAAGCTTCATTTCCTTAGGTAGTTAAATAAATGTTAAATAGGGAAGCTAAAATATGATGATATTTTTCATTCTTGAGAATATGTTGTTGCAGATGAGAATGAGAAAAGAAAAGATTAATAACCATCTTGGCTTTTCACCATAATACTATTGTTTGTTTATGAAATTATGCCTTATGTATTGCTTCCAAAATCTCAGAAGGTATCTCTCTTGTAATTTCATTAATACACATTTTAAAAAATAACTAATGTAGTTAGTTGAAGAACAAGTGTTTATTTGTATTTTATTTATGAATCAAATGACAACTCTAATTATAATATGAAAAGAGTCATCAGGAAAATTATTTACCTCAGTTTTAATTAGCCTATATATCCTATACGATTTAAAATAGGATACTGTTTTTCATCTAAGGCAGAAGTCCTCAGACTTTGCAATATTACAACCTCCTAAAACCTTATAACTTTATAATATAAAATGGATAAAAATATTGAATGGCACCAACAAGTACGTGACTATAAATATACTACCTTACAACAGGGGTCTCCAAAGTTGGCATCATTAAGACTTGTGGACGTTAACTCCCGGGATTCCCCAGCCAGAGACACACTGATAGTTGAATTTGGCTTCTATTATAAAGATTTGTGTATCACTCATATCACGATCACGTGATACATGGGGTCATTTACTATACTCTGCAGAAGTAAATTTTGTTCATTTCAATTGTGTTAAATGCCCCAATTCACAAAATATATGACGCTTCAATGAAAACAAATTACAAACACTTCATTTAATATAATAATGGATTCTGACAGATAAATTTGTTTTGCAAAATAATATAATTATGACCGAATAAACAAACTTCATTTTGAAATCATATACTCCAACATGGAAAATAATTTAAAAACTTCATTATTGTTGGCCTTTTTAAGAAAAGGCAGCAGGTGGATACCAATTCATACATCCAAGCTTAATTATCGTGTCAGAGACAGAATTTTTAAAAGTTTTGTGACCGCCCACTTTTAAGTTGCTCATGTCCCTCTAAAGTGTTGCCATCAGAGACCCCCTACTCTAACTACTGTAGCACAGGAACACAATACTTGTCCTGTTTTTGTTTGTTTGTTTGTTTGTTTGTCTGCTTGCCTGCCTGCCTGCCTGCCTGCCTGCCTGCTTGCTTGCTTGCTTGCTGTCTTGCTTTCTTGCACATCATTGTTGTTTTGGCAAGAATGTTAGGCCAACCCAATTAACTTATTCTGAGCAAGATGTAAGTTCCCAAATTGATAATTTGGCTTTAAAAGCAAACTACTGTAATCAAGTTTAACACCCAAACTGTACATTATAAATAACCTATAAAACTGAGAACATTGCATCATTATCTAGAAAGATAATCAAGCAGCTCAGTTATCATTTGTTTTGGAATAAATGCAACAGTATATAAGACATTGTTCATTTAAGAATTAAGCATTAATGTCTAACATCAAACTGAATGAGGAAATAATACCGTACCACATTTGGAAGGTAATTATCTAATAGAGTAGAGACTGGTTAATGAACTTGATGCTATGGATAAATTTATAACTACAGTACCAGCACCCCACTAGATAAAAGCATAGGATATTGCCACATTCAAAATGTTATTCACCTTTTAAAAATGAAATATAAAGCAATATACCGAAGGTTTCAAACAGGCACCCTCAGAGCTAAACATCAGAAAGTTCTTTATGTATCACATCACTTTGAAGGATGAAATGAGTTGGCTTTCAAATGATCCAAGGCTAGAATGGAAAATTCAGGAAAATTCAGCCTAACTGTAATCTCATCCTCCCTGCTATCATTTTTTTTAATTTGTGCCTTATACAGCAACTAATGAATACATACATACCTAGATACAGCTACATACTTATTTATAAAACTACCTAAATGGGCTTTACAGCAGTCAATATGCAGCATAGCTACTAATAGTACAGAATTAACATGGAGAAATGCACAGTGTGCCATTTTGCCATAGAAAAGGCAAATCATTTTACTAAAGCTAAAACCTTGACTTGGTTTAACTCCTTATTGCAGATAAGTGTCCTGAAAAAAAAATAGTCAAAACAGCACAGATCCATCATTTAAATTCCTAGCTGTGATAATGTTGCAAACAGAATAGTATAATCCAAACCAATTAGTCATTTCAGAAAGAGCTAGATATTAATGCATCCCTTATCTTAGAATATGTCATTTCCATTATTCAGTTTAATGAAACACAAATTCATCAGGGCAGTAACATTCATGAAAAAAAATACATATTTACAAGGGAAAATGGAAATTGCTAATGTGATGATTAAGTTATTTGAGCAGTAATTATGTAGCTAAGGGACCTGATTTCCATAATGTGCTTCCAATGTGGAATCCCACATAGGTCTTTATATATTACCCATTAAGGTAGCAGCTAAATATTTTAACAAAGAAAGCAAATGTATGCAATGTGGATGCAGCATATACATTTCTTTTATCTGTCTCAATGGTTCTGATGTTTTTCTTTGCCTTCCCCCAAATGTAGAACAATACAGTTCAACCTAGTTTCTTTTATCCAAATGATGTGTTGTTGCTGTTCAGTCTCTTTGTGACCCTATTAGCATTCCAGGCCCTTCTGTCCTCCACTGTCTCCCAGAGTTTGCCCAAATTCATGTTCATCGCATGGATACCACTATGAAACTATCTCATCCTCTGCCGTCACCTTCTCCTTTTGCCTTCAATCTTTCCCAACATCAGGATCTTTTCTAATGACCCCTCTCTTCTCATTTGGTGGCCAAATTATTTGAGCTTCAGTTTCAGTATCTGTCCTTCCAAAGAACAGTCAGGGTTGATTTCCTTTAGGATTGACTGATTTGATCTCCTTGCAGTCCAAGAATCTTCTCCAACACCACAATTCGAAAGCATCAGTTCTTCAGTGCCCAGCCTTCCTTATGGTCCAACTCTCAGAGCCATACATTACTACTGAGAAAACCATAGCTTTGACTATACGGCCCTTTGTTGGCAAAATGATGTGTATTCCAAGCAATTCAAGAAAGCAAACAGAAGCAATGAAGGAAATCATTAACCCAGTTATGACATACAAAACTCTGATCATGGAAGTTTCAGTTCAACCTATCCAGAAGGTATCCATTTTAGCGAGCTTCCTCCGATATTTAAACAAAGGACACGATCTACCTTTCTGTTAGTTGACATGATCTATATGTCAAGATTGAATCGCTTTACTTCTTCTGAGCTTCTGTTGCTCTTCAACTTGCCATTCAAATGGCATTGTGGCCCACCAGCGGTCAGCAGAGCTGGCGGCAGACTTGGACAGTGAGGAGGTTGGGGAGGAACATGAGCCAGTCCTGGAGTCTGGGGAAGGTTCTGATGAGTGCTATGCGTCGGAGGCAGAGATGGGGCCAGGGCCGTCTGACAGTTATCAGCTACCTTCGGAGTTGGAGATAAGTAGGGCAGAAGAACAGCTGGAGCCTGTTCCAGATGTGTGTATACACAGAGCTGTCAGGAAAAAGGAACAATTAAGGAACAGGGGTCAACTCGGGAGTAAAGGCTCAAGTGGACACTCCCTCCCATTCCCTCCCATTCCCATAGGGAATAAATAGGAGCAAAAGGAGAGTGATGTTTGCAGGAGACAATTAGTTTGTTTAATAGTGTGAAGATTTGCTTATCTGAGATCGTGCCTCACAGAGACTCCTTGCCAAGTATTTCATTGTACAGCGTTGCGCCTGGAAGCTATCGGCCTGGCAACTATCCAAGGACTGATAAGGTCTGTTGTTGTAATTCACCCTTGAAAGGCTTATTGCCGGGACTTTTCTGTATGTGAATGCTAGGAATTCACATTAGCCAAATAAGAAGGGGTTTTTTTGGGACAAGGAGTCTTTCGTGGTTTTGTGAAGCCTAGGTCAGAACAAATGGAAGGAGGGAGGGGGGAAATGGAATGCTAAGATTTCATCTACGGACTGTGAGAGCCTGAACCTCACCAAGGTCACTACTGCAGGTGTTAGACAGAGACATGGACTGTTCCCATAACAAAAGAATAAAAGAAAGTTTTATAATTGGACAATGTGAACACCAAGGGGTGGGGAGAAAGGGAATCTATTGTTTAACTAAGTGAGCATTTGCGTGGGCAAACCAGAGCTAGTTTTGCTTCTGCAGTTCCGAGATGGTGTATCCAAAAAAGTGATACTTTTGGGAATTCAAAGATCCCGAGAATGTCTACTTCTTTTGGGTTTGCTAGTCACACTGTTGACACTAAAAGGGACTACTGTATGATTACTGAGGAAAGGAAAGACAATGCAAGAAGGAGTCAGAGAATAAATGAAGTTATCAAACACAGAGAGATGAGACTTGAATTGAAATAGTTTCAATCAAAATTTCTCAATCTCAGCGGCTTAAGATCTGTTAAATCTTCAATTCCCAAAATCTCCCCTCCCCATGCTGGCTAGAGAATTCTGGGAGTTGAAGTCCAAAATAACTTAGAGTGGCCAAGGTTAGAAATACTTATTTAAATGATATTTTCAGCTGCTCATTTCTTTCTATTGACCAACATATCAGACAGGCTGCTTTAAAGATTTCACATGAACCACTTCAAAATCACTCAGCAAAAATGGCATCTTTCCTATTAAGATTTTCCTTCCCTTTAAAGCCAGTGGAAATAATGGCTTGTGCTGCAAATTTGAATTACTGTATTTAGTAAGACTTGGGGAGGAAAGGCAACACTGGCAAATGGCCGCTTGGAGTCTACAATTGTAGCTGTGACAGATTGCCTTTCACTGGAAAAGGACAAAGGGGGATTTGTGAAAGAACAGATATGCTATCAGACATGAGGGTGTTGCGCATTTCATACATGCCAAATGTATCTTGGAAACTATCCAGAGCTATAAATCAAATTATGTATAAACTCTAAGACTAATAGCAGTAAACTTTACTATACTATGTTGAAGAAATGTTCAACTCATGAATTTTTAAGATTCTGATTTAAATGCTGGCTGCTCAATAAAAATGCCATCGTAAATAAGAGCTTTGAAATGTTTCGTTCTGTCTAAACGACGGGATCTTTCCTAGGCAGCTCCTGAAGTGTCTATGTCAGAAGCCGTCTGCCCTCATTCTCCAGTGCTTTTAAACCTCTTATGCCTGCTGAATTCAAAGGGTGGGGGAGCAGTGGTGACCCTTGTAGACAAAAACCAATGAAGTTACACCACTGATTGCTAAAAGAGGGAGCAGTCCATTTCTGCATAACTTCACATTCTGTGGGCAGGACAAGGGGAATGTAGGGGGAAGGAAGAAAGCAAAAACACATCACATGAGTACCTGCAAGAATTGAGTCAACCATAGTGATTAAGAGCAGCATAAATTAAATCATGGCGAGAGTTCTATGTTCCATTTTGGAACACAATATTCATATCATTTTGTCCTAATCAGGATGTAGCTAAAAGATGAAACGGACACCTCTAACTTTAGAAGACATCAAAGGTTGGTGGATGAAAAACGTTCTCATATATTTTTCTCATAGATGTGCACACCTGTTAACTTTTGTTGCTGTTTTTTTACCTGGCTCTGCTTCTGCATCTAATAATTGCAGACATATAGGCAATGAAATTCACGGTGTCTTCACTCTCCATGAATGTATACTTCATTTCGATTTAGGTATGGACATGTGAAGCAAGATAAATACCCAGATTGTTATAAAACCCTAAACTATGGCAAATGCAATAATAAAAAAACAATGAGCCTTGCACTCCATCCCTGATTATGTTTGCAGCACAACTCTTTCCAATTATTACAGTCTTTGGTTCTTCTAAAAATGCTAAGGGCTGTCTCCAGCAATTCGGAAGCTACACATTTCTGCTATAACAGCTATTTTCTATTCTCCAGGGACTCTCAAGTAATGATAGCCAAGTTTTATGTTTATAGTCCATTGCATAGTATTTAAGCAAGGTATGCTCAGTTTCAAAGATAGGACAGCAGTTTCCAATATCCCCTCAAAAGTTTCACCCCAAACTGTAATTGTGAAAAGGGTAGGAGGAAATAACAATCACTTTAATAACATTTAACTTGAAATGAAACCAAATGTAATTCTCATCCTGGCCTTTCTTATTTTGGGGACTGTACCACTCCCTAATATTCTACCCAAAATCTCAGGGCATTCTTTGGCCTGAAAAAATGTACACTCTCTCCAATGCCAATGTGAACATATTTTTCTTTAGTAGATTTGTAAATAGAGTTCTGATAGCAATTTTCCAATGCTTATAATGGAGTACCACTCTTTTCTTTAAGACTTTAGAGATGCAACAAACATGTTAAGAACTATGTAGTCTTACAGACGACAATATCTTTTCTGAGGTTATCAACAATCTCATGCATACAAGCATGTCTTTGCATAAAAAATAATTCCAGTCCAAAAGTTCTAATTTCCTTTGCATGTCGTTCTCTATCATCTTTGACTTTCCTGAAATGGTCTCACTGAAGACTTCTATCCTACATGTGCCAAATTTTATCCAGTAAAGCTCTACACATAACTATCAAATTAACCTATTTCCAAGACAATTTGATTGTTTCTGTCCTAACTTGAGACATTATAGCAAAATGAAACAAATATCTCATCCAAGATCAATTCACTGTGTATATGTTTTCTTTAACAAATTTTCTTGATAAAACCAATACTCACCTTGAACTAATTGCTATACCTCTGATTACCATCCTGAAAAAAATGCTATAGATAGGTAGGTGGATAGATATATAGGTGGGTGGGTGGATAAGTGGGTGGATGGATGGATGGATGGATGGATGGATGGATGGATGGATGGATGGATGGATGGATGGATGGATGGATGGATGGATGGATGGATGGAGATGGATGGATGGATGATGGATGGATGGATGATGGATGGAGATAGATAGATAGATAGATAGATAGATAGATAGATAGATAGATAGATAGATAGATAGATAGATAGATAGATAGATAGATAGATAGATAGATAGATAGATAGATAGATAATAAATAGATGTCATCCAGCTATGATCCTGCAAACCATGAAAAGACCATTTGGTGGAAAAGATGTATGATTTATCTTAATACCCATGTGTTCTCTGTGCAAATTTACAGTACTTTCTAATGAACTTTTGTCATCTACTCTGTCCATATCTCGCTACCATCCCTAATAGGGTTTGATAATGAACAATGTCTGATTCTGATAATGACGTTTACAGCAAATAAAAGCATTTTTGTGGTACATTTGAACAATACCCAGGACCCACACAAACTCTCACAGTACTCTTAGTCTAGAATTGTTAGAAGTCTTAATGTATAACAGCTGGGAGAAAAAAAAATACTTTTCAGTGGGAAAGGGAGAAGCCCATATCATTTTACAGGATGTGCTGTCTTTATAGTCCAATCTTGATTTATTTCTCCTAATGAGAGGGAAAGACTTTAAACTTATTAATAAACATTTCTTTGCTTGAATAAAGTTACATACTGAAATCCAACAAAAACAATGAAATTAGCCTATAGGTATATGTCATAGTAATTATAATTTTTAAAGGGATCACATTTTATTTGTACATATGTCTTTTTCTTTTACGTGTTTCTCTTATCTTCCTAGCTGACAAAAAAAAAATAGTTTGAAAGCTTACAAAGAAATATAATTAGAATTTAATTGTGGTTCCTGTGTCTGTAATAAAGTTCTGCTTTATCAGGTGAAATGTGCATTTTTCAAACTAAAAAAGGCATGATTATTTTAAGAGATCAGAAGTGTGAGTTTCTGGAGATGACAAGTGCTCCAATCAATTTTTTTTCTCAAAATTACTTCCAAAATCAGCATAAGTGCTCAAGGGTCTTTCTTGTTAAAAAATGTGCTTTATTTTCAAATTGCTATTACTGCCCTGTGCCAATAAGAATAAAAATAACACTGTGGAAACACAGAGTTGAAAGGGACCGTTTAGGTCATTGTGGTCCACACATTCTGTTCCATGAGGAGATCCAAATTAAATTATCTACAATAGATGGATAGTTTCCATCTACTATCCATTCTAGTATCCATCCACTGTGTATGAACATATACAATGCATCGGTGGCCACCAGTTGAATCATTAATTAACCTCATTCTCACTTAAAACCATTGTTCAATGTCTTTCCCTCTCTGAAGGGGGTACAATGGCTCAGTGGTTAAAGACACTGAGTTTTCAGCTGGAAAGCTAGCAATAGCAATAGCACTTAGACTTATATACCGCTTTACAGTGCTTTTCAGCCCTCTCTAAGCGGTTTATAGAGTCAGCATATTGCCCCCAACAATCTGGGTCCTCATTTTACTCACCTCGGAAGGATGGAAGGCTGAGTCAACCTTGAGCCGGTGAGATTTGAACCGCCGAACTGCAGCTAGCAGTCAGCTGAAGTAGCCTGCAGTACTGCACTCTAACCACTGCGCCACCTCAGCTCTTGCCGAGCTGACAGTCCAGGTTCAAGACCTGAGTGCTGCATGAACTCCCATTACTTGCCCCAGCTCCTGCCAGCCTAGCAATCAGAAGGCAAGAAAATGCAAGTGGATAAATAGGCACCACCAAGGCCTATCCTTTCAACCTGATCAGAGACAATAGGAGAAATGGACCCCCATCTCTCTTACCTGTTTTAATGTATCCTATTGAGGTATAATATTTGATTAGAACTTTAATCAAAGGTACAGATAAATGGGGGAAGTATAGGTCCAAAGAAGGAAGAGACAAGGTCATGCTGAACAGGAAATTCTGGGAGTTGAAGTCCATACATCATCAAGTTCCCAAGGGTCAGAAACACTTGACTGGATATATAGATTTAGATGACCATGGAAATACCTTCAGACAATGCTGGCTCACTCAGGTAAGAAACGGAGATAAGCATCACCCTCTAGAGTTAGAGATGACTGGACAAGAGAAACCTTTAACATTTCCTTCTGCGATGTAAAAGGTTTTTGCTGTTTCTTTTAAATGTGTGGCATCCATGAATGTGAAATGTGAAATGCAGAATAGGCAAAGCAACTCCTGTCTTCCAACAAATGCACTCAGTATGGACCACGTCCACCATAAACACAGTAATCAAGATCAGATTATTTAATGCTATTGTCATACCAACTGCCATCTACAGCAGTGAGACCTGGAAAACTACAACAAGAATTATTAATAAGATCAACGTCTTCCAACAATGTTGTCTCAGAAGGATTCTTTGTATCTCATATTGGGACCATGTCACAAACAAGGAAATACTACAAAGAGTAAATCCCAAAGACTCTCTGAGATAGTGACAGAATGAAGAATGTTCTTTGCTGGACACGGGGTCCTCATGAGTGAGCAACATCCAGCAAAGACTGTAATCAATTGGATACCATTAAATGGACTGAGAAAAAGAGGAAGGCCAAAGAAAACATTTCAGGAAGATCTGAAAAACATTTAACTTAAATGGAAGGATGCGGAGACTGTAGCTGCGGACCAAGAACGGTGGAGTATGCTTGTAGTCCAATGTGCTTATCATAGGATGTGATATACCCATTAATATGCTCAAATATCTTTTTCCATCTTGTCAAGGCTAAGCATTCCCAGTCTATCTTTATGTGACTTAAATAATATTGCCTTATTCAACCTTGTTTGAAAGGATAAATTAGAGTTGCCAATTCATTTGTTCTAAGATTGTCATCTTTAACCTATAAGTAAGAAGGCAGATGCAATACAGTTCTTTCCATGTCAGGATTCCTTGTACATAATGAATTAAACCCCCCCCCCCAAATCAGTGCTTTGGAAATGAGGGACCAGACCTCAAAACCTATTCTGACCATGCTTGCAATCCAACATTGCCACTTATCTTCTCACCTAATCCATGCCATGGATTCTAATTTAGGGCAGGGGAAATGACAGTGGAAGTAGCAGATTGTCCTAGGATATAGTGAAGCATCTTTTCCTGGTGGCAATTACAATAAGCCAATGCAGAATGCTATTAAGAAGTAATAAAATATTTCATGAATGTGTATTGTCTCCTCTGTAATTCAATTGAAAAACAATGAAATGAAAATGAAAGAGATTGTGAATGGGTTTATTTTTGTCACACTGACTTTCAGAGATGAAGAATGATTTAACTTCTTCCCGTTTCAGTATAACATTCCATCACATTTTCTACTATTTAAAAAAAAACACCTCAAGGAAAAATCACAGTTATGATATATAATTTTCCCCAACCCGTGTTTGCAAACATCTTTACTCATTTTAGTATATTTGTTTGCAACTTTCCTTGCTCTACATCTTTTAAAATAGCTCTCCCTAAATGTAGGTAACCATTTTTGCAACTGATTTTTTTCCAGAAATGAAAAGATGTGATCAATAAAATTAAACCTGGGTTAAAATAAATATGCTTTTTTCCTATTTGTTTGTTTATTATTATTTTCCTATATATTTATTAAACATATATCTAATCATTTTGCATTAAAATCTAAGATACAATGCAAACATTATAATTCAAGTTTTCCAGGGCATTATAAGTCCTTACCAGCCAATTAATCATTGATATTTTTCTCTCATGGCCAAGAACATCATATATTTCAGATTACCTCAAAAAGCTCTATTGTTCAACTCTCAAGAGATTATGGTGGTGAAAAAGAATAATAGTTTCTTTGCTGCCATCACCACTGTGGAAATGATCTTGAACTCTGATTGTTTGGCGGATTCCTTTGAATGATAAAGCAGGACAAATGTTCAGAATAAATAGCATGGGCTTTAGTTATATTAATTTGGAATTTTCTGTCAACCTTACTTTGATTTGTTATCTCCAGCTCCTTGAAATCTAGAGCTCATTCAGTTGGAAACAGCTTGGACCTCCAAGTAAATAATGCTGAGGTGAATATTATTTTAATTGCAGTGAAACTTGAGACGTGTCCAGCTACAGATTTGTAGGACATGCTCAGCCAGCATGTTCATTTGAGATATCTACTCAAATCTTGAGATATCTGGAAGACACCTAGTTGAGAACAGCTAATATAGAAGGTTCAAATTGAAATGAATTAAGACCGAAATTATCAGGGTGGGGGGGAGGTTTAAGTTCCCATCTTTTATCCCATAATTCAAGTTCTGATCATTTGGAACCAGTCTAATTTGCAGTGGAATCAGAAATAAAAAGATAAAGCATGTTAGCTAATAAGCCACTATGGAAATCAAAGGAAAGAACAAATCATAATATCCATATATCTGCCTTCCATTAGGTGCATTTCCAGAGTGAAGTGAGTTCTTGGCCCCTAACAGGTTGAAATCATTTGATTTACTTCTAAGTGGAACTTTAAAAAAAAAATCAGCAGCAAGCATGTAGATGTGCTGACTGATAAAAAATCATGCAACTATTATGTAAACTACCAGCTGCAGGTTTCCCTATTATCACCAAAGAGAGCCACCTTTCTCTAGTGCACCATAAGGTTGAGAGGAAAAGACTGAGAAAGTCTCTGCCCTGATGCATATTGAGATATATTAGTTCAAATGCCATTATGTCTTTAATCTCAATAAATCTTGTTAAAGAGAATGATGTGAGAATCATGCTTGGAAAAGAGTAAGTTTTCAGCTCAAGTAGCTGTCTAAGAGTTAAGGAAAGTGTCCTACCTGCATGTAAACCTCAGAAGCTGTACAGAAGCACTGTTGCGTTTTTCTACTCCATACATTTATGATATGGAATAGAAGAATAGAATAGAATTTTTTATTGGCCAAGTATGATTGGACACACAAGGAATTTGTCTTGGTGCATATGCTCTCAGTGTACATAAAAGAAAAGATAAGTTCGTCAAGAATCATAAGGTACAACACTTAATGATAGTCCGGGTACAAATAAGCAATCAAATCATATTAGGAACCAGTCAATGTAAATTGTAAGGATACAAGCAATAAAGTTACAGTCATACAGTCATTTGTGGGAGGAGATGGGTGATGGGAACGATGAAAAGATTAATAGTAGTGCAGACTTAGTAAATAGTCTGACAGTGTTGAGGGAATTATTTGTTTAGCAGAGTGATGGCGTTCGGGGAAAAACTGTTCTGGTGTCTCGTTGTTCTGGTGTGCAGTGCTCTATAGCATCGTTTTGAGGGTAGGAGTTGAAACAATTTATGTCCAGGATGCGAGGGTTGTATGTATGTATATTAGCTTGGGCAGTTTGAGCTTTCTGAGTTGGCACAGAAAGAACATTCTTTGTTGTGCTTTTTTGATGACGTTTTTGATGTTAGGTGTCCATTTTAGATCTTGCGATATGGTAGAACCTAGAAATTTGAAGGTCTCTACTGTTGATACTGTGTTGTCTACTATTGTAAGAGGTGGAAGTATGGGCGGGTTTCTCCTAAAGTCTACCACCATTTCTACGGTTTTGAGTGTATTCAGTTCCAGGTTGTTCCGGTCACACCACAAGATTAGTTGTTCAACCTCCCATCTGTATGCGGATTCATCATTGTCAAGAATGAGGCCGATCACTGTTGTGTCATCTGCGAACTTCAGTAGTTTAACAGATGGATCGTTAGAGATTCAGTCATTGGTATAGAGAGAGAAGTTGTATGTGACATAAACCAATTATATTACAGAGATATATTACATGTTTCCTACTAAGTATTATAGGAACATTTATGGGAACTGCTTTATAATATTTCTGCTGAAAACTAAAGAAAGCTATATCCCTATTGAGACATTACTCATCCCCTTGTTTTCCTATTCCAATGTAATGCTGTTATAGGATAACCTGCCAAAATATGATGATGTGCAGATTCATAAGTTCATTGTTCACTAAAAATACACTACGTTGCTTGAAACCAGCTAATCATTATTCATATATTTAAATTGTTTAACCCTGACTTTATTGAACTTCGTTACAACCTTTCATAGCAGAAGCCAAGCTAATTCCCAAAATTAGAGAATGAGCTTGTCTATATGAAAACTTCTGTAATTAAATCAACATTGTACATTCAGCAGAAACTCTCTTTAAGCAGATTGAAAGTGTTCAAACTCCTCCAGCTTTAACAACTATTCATAAATGTAATCGTGCCATCCATTTCCTACATCTTAAGGCACTGTAAATTTGGTCAGTCCCATCCATCAGCTAAGTACACCCAAAATTGGGTGGATTTTTGGTGTTGCTGGGCTTTTTTTCTTTTCTTTTCTTTTTACTTGGTGAACCAGAAAACAAAACAACCTTCAATATGTGAGCTGGGAACTATAATCGAAAGCTTGTTTATCCCATGAAGTGTTGTTGCCTGAAAAAAAAAATCCATTATAAAACACGGTAATTATAAAGTGCTTAGCATCATAAAGACTACAATATTGTAATCAACCAAGAGTTTGAACAATTTGGACTGATTTTCTATAGCATATAATTTGCAGCAAAAACAGAACTTAAGTATATGCTTGCCTTGCCTTGAGACCCCGCGTTCACCCTTGTAGCTGCAGATCGCCATGCTTCAAGGCAAGCATTCAGATTCTAATTTGATTTAAATGAATGGCAACATCTGCAGGAATAGAATAAATTATTTTAGAAGGCAATTGCATAATTTCATCTGGATCCAATTTGGTATCTGCAATAGTTATTGCAATGCAAGTAAAAAAAAAAAGAAGAACCTTTATATAATCAGTTAGGCAAAGCAAAAATGCACAAGCTGTTCTTAAATGTTTGGAAGTGAAGATCCTATTCCACACCAGTCCCTTCAACACGAGATCTCCTTTTTGAATTAAAATTTGATGTTACATTAAACATAAAGTTTGCTGCTTTTTTTACATTAAAGATGGAATAAACTTTTTCTACTGCCTCCAGAAGTTGTGGGTGCTCCCACACTGGAGGTTTTAAAGAAGAGATTGGACAACCATTTGTCTGAAATGGTATAGGGGGTTAGACTAGAAGACATTTGAGGTCCCTTCCAACTCTGCTATTCTGTGATTCTAATCTACTCAAAAGGCAGAGTCAATATTCAAAAAATAACACACTTCAAGATTACAGGAAGTCAAGATGATGGAAGATCATAAGCGCACAATCGTGCCTACCGTCCCTGTCCTAATGTACCCATATATTCATACTTCTTGTACTCATAATCATGCTTGTACTATTATATGTATATACAATCATGTTTATACTTTGTCTACACTTTGCTTGTAATCATATACGCTTGACAAATAAATAAATTAAATTAAATTAAATTAAATTAAGATGCCACTACCATAGGCCTCTGTAGAGAGTTAGAGGCTTCCTCTAAGACTCCAGACAGAGATGGAACACTTCTATGCAATTGAAAGTTTGACATTTTTCTCTCACAAAGACATATCTAGATACTTTCCAAAGCACTCAGCTTGGTGACAGAAACACCCACTGTGGGAATACTGTAGATAATGTATCTTGATTTCAGAAAAGTATTTAATAAAATACCCCATGACTTTTTGATTAGCAAGCTAATTAAGTGGCACAGCAATTAAGTGGATAGATCGCTGGCAAAAAAAAATACATAATAAATCCCCTAGAATTTATCTGCTCTGATTTTTCTCCATAATCCTGTTCCCTATTTCCATTCCTCTGAGCTCCATCTTTTCTTTCATCTCTCTGAAACTTTGATGGCATTTAAAAAGGTTTTAAAGACTTTTTTTTAAGTTGGCTTATTGTAGAGGCTGTTTATCCCACTAATTTTATTGGATAAAATGTAATTATCATAGCTTTCTGATTGATATCATGTCTTGGTAAAGACACACAACACATTATTATTACTGTCATTGTCATCGTCATCAAAAAGTGTTCTTCAGGTATTTCAGGCATAGAAATTTAATAAATAAAATAAAATAATTTTCTCATTATGAGAGATGGGTGACATAGGGAGTAACTTCGAAGAAAGAAATACAAATCACTGAAATCAAATCTTACTGATTCAAATAGGCTAAAATAACAGAGACAAATAACAGAATGAAGGCAAATATATGTGTTCTAGAGAAATATCTGCCACTACCTAAGATTGGACTCTCAATGTTTGGACTTCTGAGTGGGAGGTGAGGATAGGAGCCGAGGTGGCGCAGTGGTTAGAGTGCAGCACTGCAGGCTACTTCAGCTGACTGCTAGCTGCAGTTCGGCAGTTCAAATCTCACCGGTTCAAGGTTGACTCAGCCTTCCATCCTTCCGAGGTGGGTAAAATGAGGACCCAGATTGTTGGGGGCAATATGCTGACTCTGTGAACCGCTTAGAGAGGGCTGTAAAGCACTGTAAAGCGGTATATAAGTCTAAGTGCTATTGCTATTGCTATCTTCCTCACTAGGTCACCACACCACTCTATTAATCACCTCACTTCTGAGGAGTGAGAATTTGTCCTGAACTCTTCCAGTTGTCTGAGATTTGAGGACTGACCTCAAACTGGAGTCCTGCCTTACTCAGTAAGAGTTAGGCAGAAGTTCAGAATTGCATTCTTAATACAAAACTGAGGGTGCAGAGGAGATGACCACCCAAGGGCAATTTTAGCAAAGTTCCAACAATCTTCCTAAATATAGCCATTGGAAGGATGAGTTTGAGCCGGGAAGGCTTTTTCACTTGTGTACAGCACTGTATAGTGTTGTGTGTAGGGCAGGGGTGTCAAACTCACGTCGTCATGGCAGCGTCACGTGATGTATTGGGACTTTTTTCCCCTTCGCTAAACCAGATGTGGGTGTGGCCATCATGTGACACATCTGGCCCGCAGACCGGGAGTTTGACAGCCCTGGTGTAGGGTAACTCATACTTAATTTCATTTGTTTAAGATAGTGTTTTAGTGTTTGCATGGAATTACCAATTTCGTCTTACAGTGCAGCTTTGTGACTTGTAGAAGAATTAGTCTCTAAGAATTTCTGTTTCTGAAACCATGTACGTGAATCAGCAAAATTCTATACATTATTTTTCAAAGGTTGCAAAACCAAAATAAGGAAATAGTGAGAGAGAGAAAAGAGGCAGAACCTCCCTCAATAGGTTAATTAATAGAAATTATTCTGAGGAAAACAGATGAGATAACACATTTTAAGACTGAATACAAAAATTCATGGTGTCCTCTGTGTCCGATAGATTTATTTTTCTTATAAACATTAGAAACCTCCATTGAAGATCCAAGGCTTTTGATTTAGCTGAGAAGGCTTTCATTTCTGTTGTACTGGGTGTACTTTAAAGAAGGATACAACACAATGCAATGGCAGCTCAATTGACCTGAAAGCAATGCAAACTTAATCTTGCCTTTTAACCCTTTGTTCAGATGCTTCCACCTTGCTGTTGTAAATGACACATCAAAAATAAATCAAAAGTGCAAGCAGTTTCAGCATGGAAGCTAACAAACACAAGATCACAGCTTGGCGCAACTAAATGGAGATCATTATTTGCATATAAATGTGTTGCCAGGAGTCATAGCGACTACAGATGAGTTACTGAGAAAATCCTGATTACTGTTCTGTGGCAATTTGGAATTAATAACATAAAGGTTAGTGATGAATTTTCAAGCATTCATCTATTCAGATCTACTCAAAAGTCATAAGGGATACAGATGAGTATAGATTTGCATGACTAAGTTTCCTGATACTCTAATTAAAAGACTTATGACATCTTATCAAGGTATTGGCTCAAACAAATCATGCATATGCCAAGACAATAGTACAATGAGTTCAATTCTGAACAAAGCAGGATTTTTCATAAAAAAATTTTTTTTGAAAAGTTGTTAATTGACATGGTCATGGCCCCCTGCATCTTACCAAATGAAACCAAAGCTGTCATAACTTTTCAGGCTCAAAGAACCAGAACAACTCTGTGAATAGGCCAAGCAGTTTCTTTATTGTCAATCACCTATTTACAAGAATCTCACCAGATTGGCTCCATTCTCTTGGGAACCAGCCGATAAAGGCTTCATTGGTCTGGCCTCTGCCATTTTCTCCTATGGAGTGACTCCATGCTGCAACATCTTTTAACTCTCCCCTCTCCTTTTGCTTGTGATTTCACCACATATCTTCAATTTTATTTTCCAACCAAAATCCATATTAATAATGATTTACATTCCTCCTTTCTAGCTCAGGTCTTCAAATGTTAATTAAGCAGTTTGAAGAAAAAATATAAGATATAGTCTGGATTAGGCTTCTTACAAACCAATCATCTCCCTTCTACCAGCTGCCCCTATTGATACGATGAAACTTCCAAGTATCTTTCTGACTACTACACAGTCTGCTTTTCCCCCCATTCAATGGTGTCCAATTCTCAGAGACTGCCTGGATAAGTTCCTGCAGGTTTTTTGGAAAGGGTTTTTCAGAAATGATTTGCCATTGCTCCTTCCTAGGACTGAGAGAAGGTGACTGGCCTGAGGTCATCCAGCGGGCTTTGTGCCTAAGGTGGGACTGGAACTCAAATCCTAACGGTTTCTAGCCTGATGCCTTAAATACTGCATCAAACTGTCTCTCAGAAAGTCTATGTCACACTTTAAAATACGCTCTGATTGTTACATGCCTGAAATGGATGAAGTGCTTGTTGTGATGCTATTCTGAGAAAAGAGTATTATTTGGAAATGTTATCTGCAATATATCTTCTACATACTTTCCACTGATTTATCTGTATTATTTAATGCTTCATTTAAAATGCTTTATTAAGGAACCAGTTAGCTAATTTTAGTGTACATTTATACTTCTACTGGAAAGGATTTATTTATGTGACATTTATAACTATTAAGAGGTAGGGGAAAATACAATTTTAGCTGTATGCCTGTCTAGTAAACATAGCAAGGAGAGATAAATAATGTAACATTAACAGTCATGTTCAAATTGAAACCCAAGATTAGAAATAAGTAATTGTATAGAGACACATAATAAGCAAAGCTTTGATACTATAATATTCAGTTACCAACTTGTCCTCAAAGCAGAAAAAGAGATGAAGAAAAAGGTAAGATGCAAAGCAAGGCAATCAACTTGTTTTGGCACTAAAACAGAAAATTCTTCACATCTCACTTACGCCTCTGGCAATAAACGACATGATTAATACAAATTATAATTTCTTGCTGTCTCAGGATTCCCACAATCAGTGGCCTGAGGTGGCCACCTGACACTTTCTAGTGATAGTGCCAGCTCATAAATCATGATTTATTCAGGGAAAGGAGATGGCACACCCATACTCTGCACACCCTGTTCGGGCTGGCTTCAGAAGCAATGTGATTATCTGTCTGGCATAATATCTTTATACAAGGAGTTAAGTAGTCAGAAAAGCAAGGTTGGTGGCTTATAGCCTTTTCTGTTCCTTCAATACTAAAAGAAAAGGATCAGGAAAGGATAATGGAACAGTGCAGGTAGCTGAGCCATGATCCCCACATTTCTACCTTCTTCTGTGATGCATCTCTTGCCTGAAGGTCTTCAGAACCAAACAGCATACTCAGCAAAATAAGATAATTATTTCAGCTGGTAGATGCTGTCCCACATGAATGAATAGCAGGGTGAGAAACAACGTTTGCATAAATCTATAGATTCCACTGTACCTTATCACAAAGAACACTTGAGGACGTTGTATTGAAACAAGGAATTTTGAATCCATTGATGAACGAGCAAAACAACAGAAAAGCAGACAAGCATCCAGATGAGGCCGTATCATCATCATGACCCTGATCAAGACTACTGTCTTCTCCTGAACCTCAATTCACAGGATGGATGGATGGATGGATGGATGGATGGATGATTGGATGGATGGATGGATGGATGGATGGATGGATGGATGGATGGATGGATGGATGGATGGATGGATGGATGGATTGGATTGGATTGGATTGGATTGGATTGGATTGGATTTGTTAAGCCCACCAAAGTTCATAAAGACTCAGCACTGGATATAATAGACAAGAGAAACATTCTTTTTACCTCTCAATAAATTGATACAGTGGCAACTCAGAAGCTGCAGCATTGTAAGAACAGAAGGCAGCAACTTCCCTTCCAGAGGTGAATGTCCCTCTGTTCACATAAGAGCAGATGTGAGTTCTGCATCAGTTACTAGTTGGTTTCCAAGTACTGTTCAGAGTGCTGCTTTTTAGCTATAAAGCCCTCTTTTTGCTATCCAGGTACCTTCAGGAAGATCTACTTCAAGAAGAGTCTCAAATGAATGGAGACACTGAGGGTTCCCTTCCCTGTGAGTTTCAATAGGACAGGAGTCTTTTAGATGTGTCTTTACCACTTCAAAATAGTCTCTTCTTGGAGATCTATATGATATCCTTTCTCCAGAGATAACCACAGGCAGTTTTTCAGGACGTTTTGGTTCTAAGATGGCTGTTACCAAAGTGATCTCAAGTTTTTTGTGGGTTGGGTATTTTTTTTTAATATGGCAGATATGCTTTTATTATGTTTATTTTAATGTGTGTGGTAAACAGCCTAAAGTCTTGTAAGAGTGCAATGGCATAGAACTGTAATGAATAAATAGGTAATACTGAGTTCCAAAATAGAAAAAAATGCATTAAATAAATCTTACTAATTGTATTCAAGTGTTATGAAGAAAAGAGAGATGCTATCACAAATGAAGAATAATTTCATTAGGAATAATACCAATAGGCAGCCCATGGGTTGATGGATGACTACAAATCTAGACATCTAATGAAATAGTAAATTAAATGCTGTAACAATCCAGACCTGCTTCAGTTGCTTTTAATGTTCTGTGCACTTCTTCCTCCTTTTATATAGTGAGAAAATGACTGTGATAGTATGTAGGATAAGACAGTAATTAACACACTGTGTTCTTGTGGAAGTATGCTTCAACATCTAGAGTTTTATTCAAATTGGAAACCTTTACTAGATTACAATTTAATACATGCATTTGTGCAACATCAAAAAATTGGGTTTTCTCTATATAAAGTCTATGTTTCAACTTTAAAGGACTTCTTAAATTAAAACGGACTTTTAGCAGCATGAAAAAAATTGATTGTAGTTCATAATTTCATTTTATGATTCATGCTGTGCTGACCATGGTTCCTGATATTTATGCCATTACAGCTTAATAGCAACTTACAAGCTTTTAAAAGGAAGTAATGTATTCAGTTATTTCCAATTTATTTATTTATTATATATTGGAAAATTATGATTTCATTACATTTACAAATCCCTTGTTTATTCATGAAAGTCTTTTATCTGTTTTACTCTTTTTCCTTTCCTGTTTGTCTTTGTTCTCTAAAATATTGAATAAAAAATTTAAAAAAAAATTGGTGCCCTACAGATGTGTTGGACATGGACATCACACATCTGGAGGGAAGGGAAAGTTGCTCAAAAGGAGGCTTCTCCAGAATCACCTTTTGTCCCACTACTAGACCTAAGGGCCCTTCTTCCTTGTAATTAAGAGTTACAAGAGAGTATGGAATAATCTAATTTCTAGAACAGACTCTGGAGTTCCAGCAATAATTGTTCTATTCCAATACAAAACAGCATCCCACAGGGTGTTAACTTTGTGAAAGAAATTCCACTCAAGCTTTAATCTAGGGACACATCAAGGGATGAATCTTAGCAAAAATAATTCCTTTCCTACCAATAAAATTAAATGACATCATTCTTTCTATTCAATTTTTTAAAAAATCTATTATTTTTTCCTGTTGCTTCCTATATGCATCTATTGTAAAATGAAAGCTTTCCCCCCCTGCTTTGGAAATTAGATTCGTGTACATCAAAGACATTTTTACTTACCAGGAACGAAAAAAGCTCAGGAGATTATTAACGTCTCTGTTTCTTTGCCTTAAGGCTTCTTATTTCTTTGTGTGGGAAGGCACAAAATAATATTGTTTGAGCAGGCTTTGAATGAATGAAAATCTAATTGAAGGACACAAAACAATAACCCTGTAGATATAGTATCTAGTTTAATTTGCATTAATCATCCTCTGATACCAGTTATTCAGTTTTCAATTCTTATTTTTTTATTTATATCCAAAATGCAACAGCATTTTAGTATCATAGCATAGTTGCATTGTACTAAAAGTGATATTTAACTTCACCATTTTGGGGTTCATGTAAAGCATATTTTGTAGAGGGGGGGATGTGTTCTTTTGCTCTGTGTTTTGCTTAATTACTTGAAATTCCATTCTTCTGAAGTAGCAGGAACATATGATTTTTCCCCCTTAAAATATGATGGAAGAACACTCAGCTTCTTCTCTTTTATTTCTATTTCACATCTCCTTTCTGAGAGAAAAGCTGGAGCAAGGCACATCATTCAGATTGACAAATTACACAGGAATTGCCTGCTGCAAAGCATCACTTTCTGAAAGAATTGACACAACTGTGATAGACAAGGAACCACTGAAGACGTCTAACTGTGTCTTTATTCAACAAACATGTCACATGATGTTCATTCCATGGAAGATGTGCTTGTAAATGATCCTTGAGCTCTGGATCTGATAAGAAAAACAAACCAAGATAGCAAAATAGTAATAGTAAAAGCAAACCATCTCTGTACTGAATATGCAACATCACCAACCGCATAGAAGCAGAGAAAGAGACATCTTAAAACCTATGTATAGCCATCCAGATCCATTGCTGTCAGCCTTCAAGGCAAAAGGCACCGTTCCTTTAAATACTAAAACTTTATTATTAATTGTGATTGGTTCTGATATCACTGCTTTGTGATTTCTAGAGCTCAATTTGCTATGGACCAGTGCTGCAGCATCCTTGTGGTGTACTGGGTACTTTTGGATCCCCACTATTTCTCCTTCTTCCAAACTCAGTTCCATGGACCTCTCCTGACTTCTGATTTTGGGACTTGTAACCTTGAGGCTTTACCCTAATTCTGATGAGTTCTGTAAATTAATATGGACATTTGATGGAACATATGTAAGGTTGTGTATGTGCAAAACTATGTGATCAGCAATCGAAGAAATCTTTACCAATATATAGGATATCCAAACATTTATGCATTGGATTCTTATTTCCTCCTCTGCTATGTAGGAACTTTGAGTTTTTTTAAAAAAAGGTTGATACAAGTAGTCCTTGATTTATGACCATAATTGACCCCAAAATTTCCGTTGCTAAGCAAGACAGTTGTTAAGTGAATTTTGCCCCATTTTACGACCTTTCTTGCCAAAACTGTTAAATAAATCACTGCAGTGGCTATATTAGTAACATGGTTAAATGAATCTGGCTTCCCCATTGACTTTGCTTGTCAGGGTGATTCCAGGACACTGCAACCATCATAAATATGAGTCAGATGCCAAGCATCTGAATTTTGAACATGTGACCATGGGGATGCTGCAACGGTCGTAAGAATGAAAAACGGTCATAAGCCACTTTTTTCAGTGCCATTGTAACTTTGAACAGTCATTAAATGAACTGCTGTAAGTCAAGGATTACCTATATACATTCAGAAGTGAATCCTGTTGAATAATACAATGCTATTCCCTGCCAAATTTAGAAAAGAATATACACCCGTGCAGTGGTGAAATCTAACAATTTTTGCCACTGGTTCTGTGGGCATGCCTTGGTGGGCATGGCTTGGTGGGGGTCATGTGACCTGGTGGGCGTGGCCAACTTGACGTCACTCACTGTTAGAGCCAGGAGCTGCACATTCTGAAGCACATTCTGCCCTTCTGAAGCCCCCAACGCTTTGAGTTTCCCTCCGCCATCTGGCTTGACTGCCCAAGTGAACCTCAGAGCCTTCTCTTGCCCCGCTCTCCATCCCCGAGGGCCGCGCATCCCCCCCGCCAAACCTCCATACAAACTGCCCGCCCCGTTTCTGCAAAGGCAGAGCCCCCCCTTGCAGGGCGATCCAAAGAGGGGAGAGGGATGCTGTAGAAAAGGCCGCCTTCCACCCATGTCTCCCGTGCCGTCTTGGGGCTCCGAAGCAGCCCACTGGCTTCCCACCCGGCCACCTGCCTGCTCTCTTTGACCGCCGGCGCCATGGGGACACAGGGAAGGCCGTGTGGAAGGCAGGAAAGCATGTCGGGTCTGCAGGCTGTGGGGAATGGAATAGGGAAGGCAGGCTGGGATGGGGGGGCAGGGGCAGCTAGGCCGCAACTTCGCAGGCTTACCTGGCAGGCAGATCAGGGGCGCAGTGCTTCAGACAGGCAAGCTGCAGAGCAGAGACTGGATGGGGCAGGGCGAGCGAGCGGCGACCGGGGGACCGGATCGGGGGCGTGGCCAGCCAGCTGTCGCTACCGGTTCGGTGAACCAGTCCACATGTCTGCTAACGGTTCTCCCGAGCCAGTCCAAACCGGTAGCATTTCACCCCTGCACCCATGTACATACACTTTCACACATACACACTCATCCACATTCAGTTAAATGAGGTCTAACTATATTTTGTTACATAATTTCATGGAAAATTGAGAATCAAATGAACCATGGTGCAAGGGTCATTATGAGCCATGGTGGCATAGTGGTTAGAATGCAGTATTGCAAGCTACTTCTGCTGACTGCCGGCTGCCTGCAGTTCGGCAGTTCGATTCTCACTGGCTCAAGGTTGACTCAGCCTTCCATCTTTCCAAGGTAGGTAAAATGAGGACCCTGATTGTTGGGGGCAATATGCTGACTCGGTAAACCGCTTAGAGAGGATGATAAAGCACTGTGACGCGGTATATAAGTCTAAGTGCTATTGCTATTGCTATTGCTATTCCATTTATATGTTTAAAAAAAATATGTAGTCTCAGATTCCAGTTTCGAACAGATTGTATATTTTAAATGACTTTTCAGGTGGCAGTTTCAGTAATTCAATCGTTGAATAACCCATTCAGGCAAAGACATGTAATAACTATAGCAACAACCAGAAGTAGGTCACACAGCCTCAAAATGTGCATCCCTGCTGAAAACATTTGGGAGTTGCTGTTCAACACAAACACTAATTTATGGCTTGAGGAATCTCAAAAGTTCATCCATGCTACATCAGGAGTGCGCCAGAATCTACTCTGAACCAACATTTTCAAGATCTTGAAAAAGCTACAGAGATGAAAACTTGAAAAACAGGACACATGAAAGGACTTTAATTCATTCTGCAGGAACTGTATATATGCTGGAAGCAAATTCTCCATAGACACATTTATTGTATCTATTGGATATTTTATGTTCAGCACTATTGGGTGTTTTTCAGAGTAAGAGCACTTCTCATCCATAAACCCGCTTTGTTCTAGAAAGCAAACAAGGCAGGAATAAACCATTGTTGTTTTATTACTTGATAAATTAAGAAAGAGAATGTAAGGGAATGGAGAACTTAATCAAGAAGGTTGCAATTTCTTTTCTTTCTTTTTTCCCCTTCAGATAAGGTTCCTATGTCATTCTAATTTCTTTGTAATTGGCAGGGAGGTGTTTTGTTTGTTGCTGATTATTTTGCATTTATAACTGAAAGCTGAAACTTCATTATAGATGTCGGAGAACCTCTGTGAATGTTAAATCTGTTTTATAGATTGAATACTTGTAGCCAGAAAACAAGAGCCATCAAGTTCCTATATACCTCTACAATGAGTCACAGTCAGACTCTATAAACTGTATTGACTGGTTTTGGATGTGGATGATTATTTTAAATGTCCTTGTTTTTAACCACAGATTAACAAAGATATAAATGTTGAAAAAGCTAGATGAGTTTGCATGGCGAATGCCTCAGATTAAAAGTCTGATATAATGCCCTCAACACCATTGAACAATCAGTACAAAATCCATGATTAAATCACCATAATCTCCATATTAGTGTTATACATCAGTGATTGCATGACCTCTATAGATGCCATAAGCTAAATAAATAAATAAGTCAGCAGAAAGAATGGGTAAGGAGATATATAAGACCCTGCAGGGCCGTGATGGCGAACCTATGGCATACGTGCCAGAGGTGGCACGCAGTGTCCTCTCTGATGGCATGCGAGCCGTCACCCCACCTCAGCTCCACCATGCATGCACGTGCGCCTTCCGCTGGCCCGCTGATTTTCGGGTCTCTGCCGCGCATGCGTGGGGGCGGGGCATATGTGGGAGACATGCATGGGGATGGGGGTTGTGTGCACATGCGTGGGGTTGCATGCAGGGGGTGGGGGAGCATGGGGGGTTGCGCACACATGTGCGGGGGCGGAGAGA
>QLTV01002447.1:2787612-2824366 GCA_003457575.1 Thermophis baileyi
CAGTTATTTTTCAGTGTTGTCGTAGAGATCTATTGGACACAGTCCCCCTCTCCTCCATTTTTAAAAGACACTAGAAATCATACCTGGAATCTGGTGCAACACAAATACTACCATGTTTCCCTGAAAATAAGACAGGGCCTTATATTTTTTTGAAACCTGAAATATAGCCTCCTTGGCCGTATTATCGGGGGGGGCTTATTATTTGGGGGATGCAGTAGGCGGTGAGCATGGGACTGGATGTCCCATCGCCGCTGCCTCCCCTCCCTGTTCTTGGCGCCGGCCGAGCAGCTGGCCCACCGCCACCACCTTGTGGAGCAGGACGCACGTCAGTGGTGGGGCGCAATTTGGGGGTGGCAGTTCGGGCGGGGTGGGGTGGGCCGCGAGACGCGCATCCTACCTGACACTTGTAGCTCCCTCGCGTTCCTCGGCGTTGTGTCCAGGGCAGCCCATTTTAAAAGAAAATGTCTCACGAGTTCAATCAAACTTCTCGAACTCGCGAGATGTTTTCTTTTACAACGGGCTGCCCTGGACACAACGCTGAGGAACGCGACGGAGCTACAAGTGTCAGGTAGGATGCGCGTCTCGCGGTGGGGTGCAATTTGGGGGTGGCATGTTGGGCGGGACGCGAGACGCGCATCCTACCTGGGACTTGTAGTCAGTTAGAGAGTGCCGGGCCACGGGTCGGTCTCACCACCCCTTCGGCTCTGCCTCCCGCCCCCGCCTCCCTTGCTCGCTCACCGTCTCGGGCCGCTCATCCTCCACCTGCCCTCCCACTCAGCCCAGCTAGAAGTTTTGCTGACAACTCGGCTTCCTCAGGCAGCCCGTGAGTGTTTCTTCCCCTCCCGCTTCACTCGAGAGCCAGAGGCAGGGGAGGGTCAGTGGACACAACACCGAGGAACACGACGGAGCTAAAAGTGTCAGGTAAGACGAGCGTCTCATAGTGGGGTGCAATTTGGGGGTGGCAGGTGAGGCGGGGCGCGAGATGCACGTCCTACCTGGGACTTGTAGCTCCGTCGCGTTCCTCGGAGAGAGAGAGAGCAAGTGAGAGGCGGGTGTGCGCACGCCCAGCAGGACTGGCTCGGCTCCTCTGGGCTCAGAGCGCGTTTCAAAACTCCGCCGGAGGCAGATCCCAGAGGAGCCGAGCCAGTCCCGCCGGGCGTGCGCGCACCTGCCTCTCACTTGTTCTCTCTCTCCGAGGAACGCAATTTGCATACCGAGCAAATAGATCAACAGATGATGCTGTTAATATGGCTCTTCACTACATCCTACAACATCTTGAATCTCCAAAGACCTACGCAAGGGTCCTCTTTGTAGACTTTAGTTCAGCATTCAACACCATCATTTCAGACATTCTTCTAACTAAGCTAAACCAGCTAGCGGTACCTGAACACACTTGTAAGTGGATCATAAGCTTCCTAACAAACAGGAAGCAGCAGGTGAAGCTAAGCAGAATCACATCAGATACCTGTACAATTAGCACAGGGTGCCCCCAAGGATGTGTGCTCACTCCACTTGTCTTCTCTCTATATACCAATGACTGCATCTCAAACGATTCATTTGTTAAACTACTGAAGTTCGCAGATGACACAACAATGATCAGTCTCATTCGAGACAATACTAGACAACACAGTATCAACAGTAGAGACCTTCAAATTTCTAGGTTCTACCATATCTCAAGATCTAAAATGGACACCTAACATCAAAAAAGCACAACAAAGAATGTTCTTTCTGCGCCAACTCAGAAAGCTCAAACTGCCCAAGGAGCTGCTGATACAGTTCTACAGAGGAATTATTGAGTCTGTCATCTGCACCTCTATAACTGTCTGGTTTGGTTCTGCAACCCAACAAGAAAGACACAGACTGCAGAGGATAATTAGAACTGCAGAAAAAACAATTACTACCAACCTGCCTTGCATTGAGGACCTGTATACTGCACGAGTCAAAAAGAGGGCTGTGAAAATACTTACAGACCCCTCGCATCCTGGACTTAAACTGTTTCAACTCCTACCCTCAAAACGACTCTATAGAGCACTGCACTCCAAAACAACTAGACACAAGAACAGTTTTTTCCCGAACGCCATCACTCTGCTAAACGAATAATTCCCTCAACACTGTCAAACTATTCACTAAGTCTGCATTACTATTACTATTAATCTTCTCATTGTTCCTATCACCCATCTCCTCCCACTTATGACTGTATGACTGTAACTTGTTGCTTGTATCCTTACGATTTATATTGTTTCCTAGTATGATTTGATTGCTTATTTGTACCCTATGACTATCATTAAGTGTTGTACCTTATGATTCCTGACGAATGTATCTTTTCTTTTATGTACACTGAGAGCATATGCACCAAGAAAAATTCCTTGTGTGTCCAATCACATTTGGCCAATAAAAAATTCTATTCTATTCTATTCTAAAGGCAGGGGAAGGTAACAGATTTACCTGAAAAGATAAACCACAAAGATTATTTTTTAACATCAGTTTTTCTGATTGTTCCAATTCACCATTGGGAATATTGGCAACTATATTTTATATCTGGGCTTCAATCATATTTCTTCAAGAATTTGTTCATCAAACTACTTAGATTTATTCGCTTTAACAGATTAACACATCAGTAGAACAAGTGCATCAATCAAACAGATAATTCAACAGCATTATCTGTTACTTTGTCACAAGGACTGTAGCATCAGACAAGATATTTCCAATTGTTTGCAACATAAGGCTTACCTGATTTTGAATTACAATAGAGAGGATATGGAAGCATAGCTGACAGATGCGTAACTACCTAATTACATCACATTTTATCAGTACTATACAGGTATATTAAGAAACAATTTACTATACTCAAGCATTCAATAGAGAACTGATTTCATAGCACTCACCTACATACACACACACACACACACACACACACACAAACACTCTTCTATAACAATAGAGTTATTGGCTAAGAAAGCAAGAATAACTATTCTCATGTCTAGGAATCCAGAGATGCTCGATAATGATCTGTGACATTACCAGATGGAATATAATATCTGAATTTTACTAAGTAAATGGATATTAAATTTATATTCAAGAAGAGCATACAAAGCATTATTCTAGGAGATGCTGTGTATCCTATTCATTTGTGAATACAGGTTAATGCTGCATTAAAGAAATACACAAGCATTTGCACTGGTTAGAAAATTAATTACAAATGCACCATACCTGGGAAGGGGGGGGGGAAGAGTCCAAATTATGAGGAATAATTTATATGTTAATAATATAAAATGATCTCTGGTGAATTAAGATGCAAATGTAGTATGTATTTGTTTTCATCCCTCTGAAATAAAAACATATTTTACTAGCAATTGAAGGATTCTAAATAAGCTGGGTTAGGCTGTATAGGTAATGGTACATAAAATAATTTATTTCACTTATTGCAGATATATATATGACTGCGCATCTCACAAAGTGACTCAAGCATGCAGCTAAGCCTGGAAATCTAGTCTATATCTTCTCTATTTTATTGAAAACCATATGAGAAAGACATGTGGGAAGCTGAGGCTATGATTTTTTTTTCATTCTTCTTTTGTAACTAGAAATGTAAGGGGAAGAAATGATAAAGAACATCAGCTAATAAATGAAAAGAAGGAAAATAAAATATATGTTTGTGAAACTAAGGGGAATGATAAGTATGCAATGACAATCTGAATGAAGACAATCTGTTCTGGAGGAAAGTTGATGAATATATGTAGAGAAATAGAGGTGTAGTTTTAATTATGAATGAAAATAATTTAAATGTACAGGTAGTCCTCAACTTACGACCACAATGGAGCTCAAAATTTCTGTTGCTAAGCAAAACAGTTGTTCCCCATTTTACAACCTTCTTTGCCATAGTTGTTAAGCAAATCACTGCACTTGTGAAGTGAATCATACAATCATTAAATAAATCTGGCTTCTCCTATTGACTTTGCTGGTCAGAAACTGGGTAGGAAGCAGAGGTGGCATTCAGCCGGTTTGGACCGGTTCGCCTGAACCAGTAGTGGAAATCGCGGGTGGGCCCACCCACCCGCTCCGGCTCTATGCTATCCTATTTGAGCACGTTTTTGAGGCCAGGCGCATGTGCGGAAGGCTCATGTGCAAGTAAAGAGCGCGTTCACATTTGCGAACCGCTAGGGAAGGTAAGTGAAAACCATCCCTGGTGGGAAGTTTGCAAATGGTGATCACATGACCCTGGGACAATGCAACTGTCATAAATACATGCTGGTTGCCAAGCACCCACATTTTGAGTCTTTAAACATTCCCTACCTTCACACACGAACATGAACACTGTGGTCCTGGTCTAGATCTGTTATCTAAAACTCAAAAGGCCTACCTCGCTTCAGATGAAGATTTGTTTTTCCACATTTACAGCTCTGGTTTCTTTTTGGACAATAATGGGGATAAGCAGAAAGTGAAAAACCCATACAGGTTGGAAATTTCACATGTACCATTTGCATTGGAGGGGGAGGGAAAAAACACCACAACTGATGTGTTTTCATGCAATTACAGATATGTGTGTGCTAGTGGAGCAAGGAGGTAATCCCTTCCATCACAGATTTACCCTTGTCTGAATCTAATTCAGATCATGCCCTATGTCCATGTGATTCCATACTGGCTGGGCAGGGAAAAAAGGCCTCTCCTCTCGCTGCTAAGCAGAAGCTGAGAAGAAAGTAGAAGCCCAGGTTTGTGTGGAAATCCAATTATATTTTTATTTACTTTAATAGTAAAAAAAAAATGCTCATGTCCTCATAGCAGTGCAGAGGGTTTTTTTTAATTTTATTTATATATTTTCTCTTTGTATACAATAAGGGCTTAGTGAACAGCGTACTGTCTGGGTCAGTTTGTTTACATAACAATATTAAACTCCTAATTTCTACCTCTATTATCCAACCATTGATAAAACGAGTCCCAAGTTTGAAAATATTCTGTGTCTTCTTTTTCTTTTATCTTCATTGTTAGTCTGTCCATTTCTGCACAGTCTAATATTTTTTTAATTATCTCTTCTTCTGTAGGTGTTTCCTCATTTTTCCAGTATTGTGCAAATACAATTCTTGCTGCTGTCAAAAAATGTAATGTTAAATATACATTTCCTTTATCGTATTTTTCTGGTATTACGCCTAACAAAAATAATTCTGGTTTGTAGTCTATATGCTGCCTTAACATTTTTTCCAACCATGTATGTATTTTTGTCCAATTTTTATTTATTTATTTATTTATTTATTTATTTATTTATTTATTTATTTATTTATTTATTTATTTATTTATTATTTTTTTGCTTTTGGACTCATGCAGTGCAGAGTTTTTCTTTACTGTGATTGCTGGAATGACTCTGTATTTAAGCAAAGTTGATCCTGATGAAAACAGAAAATAATCTCATATGGACAGGTAGCTCTTTTTTTCAACTGTGGTTTGTCACAGCTCTGTTCCATCATACCTCAGCTACAAAATCATTCCACAAACCAGGAACCATCCCTGTATAGCTACCTTATCTGTTCTTGCTCCTGCTAGACATGCTGGCAAGATGGTACAAGAGAAGCAGGCTTTTCAGCCACTTCAACTCAAATGGTTTGCCTTTTAAAGATTAGGCATACTATTCCCTGTGTGCATATCAGGGGTGGGTTCTAACTTACCTCGCTGCCGGTTCGCTTCCTCCCGCGCCGCGCAGTGCCGAAAAATCCAGAAAAAATCCCCCCCCCAAAAAAAAGCTGAAAACAAGATGGTGACGCCTGCGCAGTGCCGGAAACTCGGCTTCTGCACATGCGCAGAAGAAGAAAAACCCGTGAAAAATTCAAAAAAATTCAAAAAAAAGATGGCGACACCCATGGACCGGCACTGACCGAACCAGATCCATGACATCACTGTGATGTCACCAGCGGGTCGCTACCGGTTCGGGCGAACCGGTCTGAACCGGGAGGAACCCACCTCTGGTGCACATGCTGTAGAACAGCGGTCCCCAACCGTTTGGGCACCAGGGACCGGTTCCATGGAGAAAGGGTTTTCCACAGACCGAAGGGGGCGTGGTTTTGCATACTGCTTGCATCCCGTGAATGGGGCTTTGCTTGTTTGTGCGGCCTGGTTTCTGGCATGCCACTATGGCCCGATGCCGGACGTTGGGGACCCCTGCTACAGAATACCCTCAGAGGACAGCAAGGTATTGCAGCTTTCTATATCTGTTTGCGTCCACCTAAGTGTAATCAGGATTTTTGCATGGCAGATATTGCAGTCCTGTTAAAAATTAATGTCAGCCATTTAAACTGAGCCTGGAAATATTCCAGGAGTGTAACTAGGACATCTAGATGTGATACTATCCAACTACCTCTCTCCCATGTCAGTTAAGAGTTTCTAAATGTCTTTAAAAACAGACCCATGAAAAGCCTGGCCTGGATATAATTAGTGCTTGTATAATCTCTTTTTGCTAGCAGCCATATCATTGCATCTCTTGTCTGCAAGTCCCAAGCCCTTGTTTATTTTACACTTGCCACATATTATTTTTATAACCAACTTTCCAAAGCATGTATTATTTAAAAACATAAGCAGTCAACATAGCAGGCATTTTCCCCCCATAACATTCTTATATTGGCAATGACCGGCTTATATTTTTACATTACTATGGAGAAGAAGCTTTTAAAAATATTATTATTATCATGATAGTGGGAAATAAAAGTAGACATGGCATTTTAAAAAATGACATTGTTCTTTTTACCATTATATGTTGTTCACGGTTTTGAGTTATGTACATTTAGTGCATGAAAGGGTATCCAGATGACAAATTTAAAAGATATAATTTTTAACCTAGTATATAGATTTCAAATAACTTTTGTGCAAAATCTTGCTTATTGATTCAAAGTCAAATCACAGAGGGGCATGCAATATTAATATAACATTCCCAACGTTTTAATATAATTTACTAGCTTCTTCTATATACTCTCTGATTGCATGATTCATGAGCATTTTGTACAACTGCAGCTGCTGCAGTTACATGCACACAAACTTTTATTGTCTACCAGATGTCTAAGTTTGTAATATTTGCTGGTGAATTTCAGGTCATTAAAAGTTCAGACAGATTTCCAAAACACGTTTGCTGAGTGGATCAGATAGAAATACTCTATTAGAGGTGAGTACTGTACCTTAGAACAAAGAAATACTTTTTTTTTTCCAGAGCAAATACAAGGAAGAAAAAGACATTAGAAAAAAGGCTTTATTTGTAGCTTTCTCTAAGAATTTTATTAGCAAATATGGTTTCTAATTTGTGCCTTTTTAAACAGCACAATTTTCCTTACAGGTCGTCCTCAACTTATGACCACAATTGAACGCCAAATTTCTGTTGTTAAGCAAGACATTGGTTAAGTGAATTTTGACCCATTTTACGACCTTTCTTGCCATTGTTGTTGTTAAGTGAATCCCTACAGTTGTTAAGTTAATAACATGGTTGTTAAGTGAATCTGGCTTCCCCATTGACTTTGCTCATCAGAAGGTCACAAAAAAAGGTGATTACATGACCCCGTGACACAGCAATTGTCATAAATATGAACCAGTTGCCAAGCATCTGAATTTTGATCACATGACCATTGGGATGCTCTAAAGGTTGTAACTGTGAATAATGGTCATAAGTCACTTTATTCAGTGCACTTTGAATGGTCACTGAATGAATGGTTGTAATTCGAGGCCTACCTGTAGGAGTAAGAAGAAATCTCCTGCTATGGCAAATAAGATACAGGGAGAAACCTATGCCGATATGCTTTTAAACAGACCATCCTCACAAGGATAGACAGGCTTGACAACCAGATCCAAAATTAATCCTTAATCTTGTTCAAAGCATTAAAGTTGTACTAAATTTTATTCTCCTTATGTTCTGGCTAGCTACTTAGTTAGGGAGGAAAACCCTGAAAGATCTGCCGCTTGAAATATAAATTTATTTCAGAGAAGTGACATGGGATCCAACTCTTGCAGATACAATCTTTGTATTTTCAGATATGGTTATCTCTATCCTGAATAGGGGGTCATGCTGGACACTGAACCCAGATAGAGAATTGAACACCTGCTGCTACTACATCTACTCTTTCTGTTTAATTACCCAAAGCCTGTTTATCTTTTGTTAGTTTTTTGATACATATAGAAAGAGGTCTTTTCATCCCTCTTTATCAGTGCTGCCCAAAAGCCTAGCCAGGTGCCTGGGGATTAAATCTTGTTTTTTTCCTTCTCAAAAAAAAAAAAAGAAAAGCAAACTCAGAGCAGTATCAGTCCTCAATGGAGCTAACATCTGAGACCAGGGAGCAGGTGCAGCGGCTTTTTCATCCATTGATCCCACCATCTTCTGAAGAGGTCCAAATATTAGTCTTTTTACTTCACAGTTACATTGGCAGCACAAACCACTCTCTGCTAAGCACAAAAAGCATCCAATCTGTTTAATGCCAGGATGGCTGGTTCAGTATCATGGCTACCGTGACAACCAAGGCCTACTTCTGTCAAGACTGCCTTTGTTGGCTGTTAGCAACCTAAAATGAAGAGCCACTCGCCTTTCTAGTGACTCATGCAGAGGAGAATTCTGCCAAAACAGAATTATTTCATTGCTCCATCCGTGAGGCAGCAAGAAGCTGTCTTCTCCTCCTGTTTGCTTTGCTCTTTTTCCCTCTAGACCAGAAGTCTCCAAACTTTAAGACTTGTGGACTGGCTGGGGAATTCTGAGAGTTGAAGTCCCAAGTCTTAAAGTTGCCAAGTTTGGAGACCCCTGCTCTAGACAAACTGCCCTGGGGGTGGGGGGGAGAGATTTCGGTCACAATTTTAACTCCAGCAAAGAAGATAAGAGATTTTCCACATTGTTTAGTCCAACTATTATTTATATGTGCACATGAGACACCCACAGGGAGAGAAAGGTTGCATGAAAGACATGAATCTGTTTTGAGTCATTGTATTGATGTTCTGCTTTTTTTTTTTTTTTGCCAAGAAACTCAATGCATAATTTCTTCCCCCTTCATAGGATAATTGATTGGCTAGTTCAAGTCTGCCCTTAAAATGTTTTCTGTTCTCACAACTTCATTATATTTAGTTTTGTTTTTCCCTCTAGGGGTTTTTTGAGAGAAAAGTTCAGAATCAACAATATTCTCATGTACTTCCTTACGTTAGCCCATTAGCAAGTGATTCTCAACCTTTTTTTCACCATGGACTTCCTTTAAATACCTTTTGTGGGGACAGACCATGGCCACAGACCAGAGGTGGGTTCCTCCCGGTTCGGACCGATTCGCCCGAACCGGTAGCAACCCGCTGGTGATGTCACGATGACATCACGGATCCGGTTCAGTCGGTGCTGGTCCGTGGACGCCGCCATCTTTTTTTTGAATTTTTTTTTATTTATTTTTGAAATTTGGGGGGGGGATTTTTTCCCGGGTTTTTTTCTTTTTCGCATGTGCAGAAGCCGAGTTTCCGGCACTGCGCATGCATCGCCATCTTGTTTTTGGCTTTTTTGGGGGGGTTATTTTTTTGCACTGCGCATGCGTCGCCATCTTGTTTTTGGCTTGTTTTGGGGGGGTTATTTTTTGCATGAGGCGCGGCCACGCGGCGCGGGAGGAAGCGAACCGGCAGCAAAGTAAGTTAGAACCCACCCCTGCCACAGACCCCCAAGACTTAACTCAAGATTTAAAGCATAACATTTCTTCAAACCTTTGTGGGGGCCCTGTGATGACTTCATGATCCCCCCACGGGTCTGCAGAACATAGGTTGAGAACCACTGCCATAAGCCATTTCACACTAGGAAAAAAGTATGAGGGTTGCACAGCCCCACTTTTCTCAGTGATTTCTCTCTGCACTCAGCTGCCTTAAAGGGGTAACATTTCACTCTCATTCACATTTGGCACTAAAAAGGGAACTTCCAAAAGTATCTGCTTCAGAAGAAGTTTTCTTCAGGAGTACAACATGGGTCTCTATCGGGGTGGGTTGTGGATCCTTTTGCTGTCGGTTTGCTCAGGGTCACGCTGTGCGCACGCAGCAATAAAAAAATAGCTTCTGCGCATGCACAGAAGCAAAATCCAAGATGGCGGCACCCACGGAGACACCGACAGAACCGGCTCCGTGACATCATCACCGAGTTACTAATGGTTCTAAAGAACCGGATAGAACCGGTAAGAACCCACCTGTGGTCTCTATGTCTCTTCTGAGCCTATTTGTGAAAGAAAAACAACCCAAAACAACAAAAAAAGCTTTTCTAAAGAACACCAACAAATGAGACGATCCAACAATATTTTATTGGATACTCAAGCTGACAAGTAATATTGAGTCTCTTGTAGCCAAATGAGTAAAGAGTTCCCAGTTTATAGGGGTCTTATATGTCAATCAAACGAGACCCCAATGTACTGAGATAATTGCTTTAAACCGATAAGGATACAAGATATGAAAAAAAAGAAGACATGATTATAATTCAAAGTGTGAAAACATACAAACACATTATTTGACATGTAACAGCATTGATATATAGAGATACCAAGTCTATAACTGTTATTCTGACAAGTTAAATCTATACTGTAGAAAGAGGAAAAGATAAGAGGGCCGCATCACACATCCTTGACTCTGCTGATTGTCTAAAGGCATACATTCTAATAAGTGTTTAAATCATTGATAATACATCGGCTTCAGGGGTGGGTTCTAACTTACCTCGCCGCCAGTTCACTTCCCCCACACCACGCGGCTGCGTGTGCATTCTGCACCGCATGGCCGTGCCGCACGGGTGCACGCACGCTTTGCGCACACACACACGCATGCGTAGTGCCAAAAATTTGCAAAAAATCCCCCCCCCCAAAAAAGCCAAAAACAAGATGGCGGTGCATGCGCAGTGCTGGGGACTCAGCTTCTGTGCATGTGCAGAAGAAAAAAATAGCAAAAAAATCCAAAAAAAAATCCAAAAAAAAGATGGCGGCGTCCACAGACCGGCACCGACAAAACCGGCTCCATGATGTCACCAGCAGTTTGCTACCGGTTCTATAGAACCGGTGCGAACCGGGAGGAACCCACCTCTGATCGGCTTGGCTCAACAAGTAAACTTCACATATTATGTACAGAAATGTAACTTAAGCAGTACACATATCATGAATAAAATACACTTGTAAAAATTATGCAACAGAAATCAATTATATAAATCTCAGTTCTCCACACTTTCTAATGCAATTGTTTTTGAAAACAATAAACAAAACCCCCAAGGTTAGATATATCTTAACATTTGGTGGATTTTGACCATTAAACCGCTTAGCCAGGGAACAATTCTCACTGTAAGACCTTTCCCTTTCCTGAAACCTCAACCTGTTGAATGTTTCTACTTAAGAAGAAGAAAAATATTATTATGAAAGTATTTACATAATATGGAGGAGAGGTAAAGTATATTCACAGTTCTCTTATGTCTATTGCACTATCTCCCATGAACAAAGTACCTCCTCCATCCCATCCATGCACCATGGCAGAGCAGAAACTCAATAGACTGTGGCAAAATCCACATAATATCAAAGCTAATCCATAGCTGAGCAACAAGTCTAGTTTAATGAAAAGAAGGACTAGGGGTGACACTAGGGCAGTGTTCCAATATCTAAAGGGCTGGCACAAAGAAGAAGGAGGTCAATCTATTCTCCAAAACACCTGAAGGAAGAACAAGAAGCAATGGATGGGAACAATCAAGGAGATAACAAACCTAGAATTAAGGAGAAATTTCCTCACAGAACAATTGGTGGAACAGTTTTCCTCCAGAAGTTGTGGGTGCTTCAACACTGGAGGTTTTTAAGAAGAGATTGGACAAGCACTTGTCTGGAATGCTATGGGGTTTTCTGCTTGAGCAGGGGTTGGACTAGAAGACCTCCAAGATCCCTTCCAACTCTGTTATTCTGTTAACAAACTGCTTCAGCTAAAACAGCACTGTGGTACATTGTTTTTCTGTGCTTATAACAAACAAAGTGCTAGACCTTTTAAAATTTACTCTGAAGATCTCTGGATGTTGAATTAGGAATCTCACTGATTGAGGATGTGAGCTGGCTTGGTGAACCGCTGTGGATCAAGAATCCACAGACTTCAGAGGCTTCTTGTTCGAACCACCCTACTCTCTAATTTAGGTTTTAGAGGCTACTTAAAGAACCCATTTTCCAAATTCAGCTTTAGGCATGGCTGCACTTAGCTCCACTTTGGCACTGGAATTCTCCAAACCAGATGAAATACAGAAATCATCCTGTGCCTGTTTTAAAGGAAACAAAGGCCATCCATATTCTCCTCCAAAACAAGTATTCAGAAAATGTCAACAGCAATAATGTGATTGCAACCTACCGTAGTATATTTCACACCATCCGCATGGCTTTTTCAAATGTGAATTAAAATATAATAATCTGAGCCCACAAAATTTTGTGCAAGTTGCTCTAGAGCTCTGTACATGTAATTCAGTGCTTGCTCATTATGGTTTCACAAAGCATCTAGCATAAAACTTCTTTATTTTCCCTTGTGTGTACTTAGAATACTGCAATTTCAAGGCTTTAATAGACTTTATGATTATTCCCTAATGCACCATTATCTTACCATTCACAATAGATAGCAATGCTCCCCATCATTACCCATGTAACAGTAGTAATACATTCTACAAATGTATCTATTGGAGAGATTATGGCCTTGCTAAAGCTAGTATAATCAAACCCCAGTGCAAATTAGTATCTACTTCCAACCAGGCATCAGTTAGACCAACTTTCATCAATAGATCAGCTTTGTTTCACTCATTTTCACAAAGGAAGACTATTCCTTTTCTACTTCAGAGCTGGCCAAGCCCTTAATGCGATCCACATGCTGAAATGTATGAGATGATTATTATTTGAGCCTTGAGCTACCTATCTTGGTGATGCGTTTTCCTTCCAACCATAATATCTCAAGTGAATAACCATACGGTTTCCAGTAATTACCAGATTCGTTTAAAAAATGTATTGTCGTGGAAAGCATACTTGATTTTTCTGAAGTAGTACCGTAGTTATTATTATCATTATTATTTGCTGATAAAACACCAGATCACCAATATATTCACTTCCTTGAGAATGCACCTGGAAGGTGTAGATAACTATCACCACTTCCAAAGTCCATGCTGGCTAGGACAGGAAGTTATAGTAATTATGAAAGTAAATGTGAGTAGTGAGGACATCATTTATTACGCTATAGAGAAGGAACTTTTGCTTTCTTCATCATTTTTTGTAATGTCTATGGAGATTCTCAGTCATCCCAGGTCATGGTTATCCCAAAGGTGCTTTTTCAAGAGGAAACTGGACTTTCTGGTTTCTCTTTGAAGATGTTTCACTTCTCATCCAAGAAGCTTCTTCAGCTCTGACTGGATGGTGGGGAATGGAAAGATTTATACTCCTTGCAGAAAGAGATTTGAAAGAGGTTTGAAAGAGGGGTCAAAGAGGCCATCTATGTCAAAATTGAACAGCTTTCTCTTAACAGAGGAGGAGGGATACGACATCAGCTATCTCCAATCTACAACACAGTCCTTTCAACAGTTCCAAGAAGGCTCCACACCCATTTGCACCACTCAGGTGACCCTGATGACGCAGACAAACCTCCAGGTGGCCTTAACGACTCGCTAAAAGAATGCAAATGACCAGCTGTCTGCAAGGAGTATAAATCTTCAGAGCTGAAGAAACTTCTTGGATGAGAAGCGAAACGTCTTCAAAGAAAAAACAGAAAGTCCAGTTGCCTCTTGAGAAAGCACCTTTGGGACATTTTTTTTGTAACGAACACTTTCATTAAAAAAGGGTTGTTGCTTATACATATTTTTGTCTTCCAAAATAGCTTTATTAATCACTAAATAAAAGATGTGGCATATCACTCATTTTTCACTTTTTATTTTGATTCAAAGATACATTTGATAATGGGAAAATATGGTTGATGTTTTGCAGCCAATTACACCTTGTTCTTTGCACAGTATCCTTATTCTGTACACAACATATCACAATTTATCACATGGAACCTGGATGCAGAGGTGGGATTCAACCATTTCTAGCCTATTCGCTAGAACTGGTAGTTAACTTTCTAAGCAGTTCGGAGAACCGGTTGTTGGAAGAAATCTCCTTTTGGTTTTTTTCACTTACAGGGCTAATCCTGTAAGGAAGGCATTCTGGTGTTGTTTCTAGACTAATCGTTATTGCCCTGCTTACAGAAACTGCCTCAGTTAACCCTTATTACATCGTAATAGCTAAAGGTTCTTGGCAGTACGCCCAGAGTTACTGATTCCGGAGGGTTTTTTTTTCCTTTGATGGTTCTTTGCTGGGGCTTGACTTTCTTAAAGGGGAAGGGTTGTTTTAAGCTTTTTACACTGCTGTTGGGAGGAAATACTCCCCTGTTGGAGTTCTTCCAGCCAGGATGCAACAATCAGCACTTTGAAAAAATAATTTAATAACAAAGCAGAGCTGCCAGAAAGAAGCTTTTAATGACAAGGAACCAAGATGAGTGACATTCAGCAAGGATTCTTGGCTAGCTAGAAAGATTGACATTCAAACGTGAGTTTACATACCCTTTCTGAGTTTTGGTCTAAAACTGGTTTTGGGTGAAGTTTAATTCTGTGCTTGGTGATGTTTAATCCTGTGTTTATTGCTTGGACGGAAAAATGTTAATCTGTTCCTGAAAAGAAGCAGCTTCATAAATCTGGCTAGTTCCTGTGTCTATTTGTTCTGGTAATTGGTTTAACAAGCAACAGCTACTGTGTTTGCTCTTTTGCTACATTCTAGCGCTAATTGTTTTCTTTGTAGTTAGGCTTATCTCGAGTGTTTACACTTGAGTTTGCCTGGGGTGTGAGCTCTGGAAATGAGCTTTTGTGTTTTAGTTTTAAAAGGATTTAAACTGTTGTGATTTAATTATTTGTGTTGTGTTTTAATTTTTTCCTGCCTCATGGTTTCTTTTTCTATCTGGGGAGGGGGTCTTTTTCCCTGCTTTAGTGGTTCTGGCACTGTCCTTTTGGTGTGTACTTCCAAGATGCAGGATGCAAGCTTGGCACTGATTTTTTTTTACTGCCTTTTTGGGGGGCATGTGATCTTTCCTTAAATCTGGATGACTTCCTTAGGATATCTTGTGAGGTGAATGAGACCAGCTGGTATCTTTAAGTGGTGCAAATGGATCTAAGGATTGCTTCTCCTGGGTGTGCTCTTTTTGGAGAGCTTAAATGACCTCTCTGCTAAAGGGTTTCACTTTATGAGCAAGAGTTGGCTGCTGATAATTATCATTGCATTTTAACTACTTTAATTCCTCAAGGTGCTCTGGCACCCTGCCTATTTTGTAACTCCAGCTTGCAGGTATTTCTAATCTAATGTTTGGTATTTAGGGCAACTTTAGGTGACTTTTTTGGCTGCTTATTTTGTTTCTACTACTAGTAAAGAAATGAGTGAGAAATCATCATTTTTATAATTATTCCTGAAGTGGTGTGTGTGTAAAAGGCAGCACTGATCACTGATCATAACAGCACAAGAACAGGCACTAAGCACCAGATCCATAGAAGCAGGGATTTACCACACTAGAAGGGGTAGATCAGTGTCTCTCAGCTGTAAAATGTATGGACTTTAACTCCCAGAATTCTCCAGCCAGCCATCAAGGAGTTTCCACAGAAGATTGTGGAGAATAATAGAGCTAAGAATCTGTGGGAGTTCCAGATCCAGAAGCACAGGCAGGCATTAGATAATCAACCAGACACTGTAGTAGTAGACAAATTAATAGACCAGAAGAGCTCGGGAGGCCAGGCAAGCGGGGTGAGGCAAGCGGGGCGAGGCAAGGCGGCCCTCGACATGAGTGATATGGAGTTGGCCCTGCCCACCCACTCACATGACCACCCAGCCACGCCCACCCAGTCACATGACCACCAAGCCATGCCCACCAAGCCACACCCACCAAGCCACCCCCACAGAACCGGTAATAAAAAAAATTGAATCCCACCACTGCCTGGGTGACTTGAAGAGGAACTGAATCCATCTTATTTCCTGCTGGCTTTGATCCCAACAGTGTACAAAACCCTGATATTTTGGGACTTTCACTTCTATCAGTTATATCACTTCCCCCTACTTATTCACTAATGCAATTGCTAATGCAATTAAGTTACTTTTCCAGAGCAGTCAAAACAACTCCCAATGAAGTCCTGAAATGCCATATTAATTTGCCTAGCAGTACTAACCATAGGGAACAAAATACTGCCAACAGAGCAGTGGTTGCCATAACAAAATTAATCAGGTAAGGAACATGGTAAAAAGTAGTGAGCCTAGGTAAAATTCAACTTTTCAGTAGAATGACTAAGAGTTCCATTAAGTTCCAGTACATATATTTCTGGGCTTAAAATTATTTAATTCTAAAATTCGGATGTGCAGACTTCCATAAGTTAAAGTTTGAAGTTCTCCACAACAGAGCCTTCTGTGGTGGAATAAATTCCCAATGCAATTTAGAATCCTGTACATACAATGTTTCCTGATGCCACAGAAGATGTAGGAAACAACAAAAAAATTTCCATGGATTAGCATGTGGTCAGTAAACTGTTCCCTGATTTGCACAAGAGACTAGCTTTGCATTTAGTTCCAATTGGAGTTCTCAAAGTTAAACAAAAAAGTAAATCCCACTTTGAGGAGCCTATCCATCAGAGGTGGGATTCTCATAATTTCCCTACCGGTTCACCCAGTGCGTGCACGCTCACTTCGGTCGCGCACGCCTTCCGCGCATGCGCTTTGCTCGCGCGCATGGCTTGCACACGTGTGCGGCTTGAAAACGTGGCCAAATAGGACGGCATAGTGCTGGGGCGGGTGGGCGGGCCCACCTGGGCCCACCCGCAGGTCGCTACTACCAGTTCGCCTGAACCGGTCCGAACCGGCTGAATACCACCTCTGCTATCCATCTACATTCTTAACATGTTATATTTTTCCTGTATTCAAATACATGGAAATAAGTTTCATTCAAAAAATTAAGGCTGCTAAATAGTACAATACAACTAGTGAAAAAACTGTCATTTCTAATTTCTGCAGTTTGTTCATTTGTTCTGTGATTCCATCCAACACAATGATCAACATGATTAATTGAACTAAAGTAAAACAATTAAAACATATTAAAATACACAGTAAATATAATTATATTCCCTCGCTCCCTCCTCCTCCTTCTCTCAACTCTACTAATTTTAAGGAGGATGGTATGCTAAATGATTTTCATTTGCAATAATGCAGTAATGTATGAAAACTTCATTGACTTACAGGAACATCTCATTTTGTTTTTTCCCAGGGAGAATTAATATTTTTCCTTAGTGCAGCATTATATGGTCCCATGGCTATGACCTTAGGTCTACTAATATCCTTCCATCCATACAGCAATGACTGTTAGTGGACTTAGCATCTGCTGATGCCTGCTTTTTCTCGGGGCTTGAGTTTGATTTGTAGACTTTGCACTCAGGACCATTTGCCTTTTGTGATGGCAACTATCTATTTTTGCTGTGGATGGTGTAAAACAGCATTATCCCCCATCCCCACTCCAGCAACCCACCAGCTACATACAGAAGGAATAAAGGAAGGTGTTATTACTGGTGCGAGGGAGTAAAGGGAGACTAATATAGATCTATTTCAAGCTATTTAGCTCTCATCAGCTAGCCATACCCTTCTGGGATTTGAACCTGGGCTGCTTGCATATTAGGTAGATGTATTAACCTCTAAGCCACAGGTTCTCCTCACTTTGTTGGCTATGCCAGGGGAGAGATTGAGTGTTTTTTCTCCGGTGGGATCGGTCTATCAGGGCAACCTGGTCTACCCAATTATGGGACGGAAACAGTATGCTCCGTCCCATAATTGGGTAGACCAGGTTGCCCTGATAAACTGGTCCCACCAGAGAAAAAACACTGAATCATGTCTAGGTTTCTTTGCAACTATTTGTTACTATACATATGTGTCTCAAAACTATTTTGTTAGAATCTTTGTCTCAGTATCAACTCTGCAATGCAGTATCGATTCTAACGTTTCAATCCAGAGTCGGATGGAGAGTTGAGCCCAATCATTTTGTAATTTTGATTGATACCTTGGTGAAGATTCTACCATGCATTGATGGTTGGCTGGAGGCACCTGTTCCACTGGCACCACTGTCATCACCCTGGTCCAGGAAAATGCAGGCAATCCATTAGCAAGAATATAAACTTTAGCTAATGGTTAACTTCAGCAGACTCAACCTTGTCCTTCAGTTTGGTAACTGAGAAGAGAAAGATGACAGGTGGTGTTTTAATTCAACTCAGCAAAAGCCAATATTTGCTCATAGAAGACTGAATCCACCAGGACCATCTCCTGTACAAGCCCATATGACATGTAGGAGAGCAATGCAACAGTGTGAGAGCATTCTGGTGCTGATCCCAGTTCTGTTAATGAACTTTGTGACCTCTTGAAAACAAAGTCAAGCTCTACTACGGAGCTTCCAGAGAGTTCTTGAATAAGTATTTTATTTTTCAGCCTTTGAGATAACAAAAATGGAAAAAAAGTTTCCAGGATTTTCCAAGGAGTAATAATCATGTCAGCTTGGCAGGAAGGAAATTGTTTTCTTTTCTATGACGTTCTTTGCAGAAAGCACAATCCCAGTGAAATCTTATTCTTTGGCTCAAATTACTAAGGAAACGTGTATATATAAGTAACCAGCAGAAGGACAGTGTACTCTGGCTGATGGTACTGAACAGTAATAAAGGATGACCTTCCATTACCACACTGAAATTGTCCATGCTCACCATACTCTGCCTGGCTGAAGTCGGGAAGATAATCAAGGCCTTGGAAGGGATTACTGGCTAGCAAGTTACATCCAGTTAGGCAGAAGCCCTATAAAAAGAGGGAGACACATCCCATTTGGCAGCCATGAGAGTTGTAATGAGTAAATGTCTTAATAGAAAAAAAAAATTCTCTCCTATTTCTTTGCTCCAAATAACAGAGCTACGATTATTTAAGCCATGACCTGGGTAGTTTCAAACAGAGAAGCAAAATTCAATAAATGTCTCTGCAGATTGCTCTTTCCTAGAAATGCAAGATGAATTAAAAAGAAGGCAGGTGCTGAATGTCAGATGTTCAGACTGTTTGACTCTCTTCAACACAGCAGCTGGTCATGTAGAAATGACTGTTGCTATCTCTAAGGATAGTTTTCCTCTCTGCTTATTGGCTGTGCCTGCCAGCCAACTACCAGAGATAATTCATCATTGTTACATGCATAGTAACCATGTGGTTATCTGAATAATGTATTGGCTATGCCTATAGCCTTGGGGTTGTTTTTTTTAACTTCACAACCATTAATTTTTTCCGTTCATGGACAATTTTTAATACTTTCAGCCCATTTTAAATATCATTTGAATGGAGAAAGGCCTGCTACTGTTTTCATGTCTACTTATATGGCAGCCAGCCACAAGTCCTTTTCTCACGAAAAGGCCCCCAGATTTCACTAGCATTATTCTAATCTATTAAATCATTGTTGCATTGATGGGTGATTGTAATCAAATTCATTCCTCTGATCAAAATTAATGTAGAACATTTCAATCTGTCCCCCAAGTTTATTAACAAAAGGTGCATAAGGGCTTCAGGGATTTTACTTTGTGGCTTATACAAAAGTAATCCCAAGAAACAATGGATTTTGTTGGCTTTGTTTGTGCAAACATTCATTTGTTCTCATGGTTCCCACAGAACATTTCACTTTTCAATCTGTCATTAAAGGACACACTGCATTTCTTATGCATCTCTTATATATTTATCCATAAATAGTCTTCCTTGCAAATCTCTTGCAGTAATTAACTCAATTAAATTGTTTAACTCAACTGTCAAACCCAACTATCTTGATCTCTGATATATTAATTTTCAGATCCATAATCCTCACTCATATGATTTATCTAATCTGCAAACTGCAAACTATTTTATTTCTCTGTCCACAACATGGTACTGTCTACATAGAAAACTGTATCTCCATGAATTATTCATTCATTTCCCTGAGGAATCAAAATCATTCATCTGCCTGAGCAATGCACATAGATTGGACTGGACTGGACTGGACTGGACTGGACTAGGAATAGAATAGAATAGAATAGAATAGAATAGAATAGAATAGAATAGAATAGAATAGAATAGAATAGAATAGAAGTGAAGAGAAGAGTTCTTTATTGGCCAAGTGTGATTGGACAAGCAAGGAGTTTATCTCTGGTGCATAAGCTCTCAGTATACATACAACCAACAAAGTGGTAGTCATAAGATACCAATAGGAGTAGGCAATAGGAAAGATGAGAAGGATAATAGTAATACAGTCCTGCTACGTGGTTAGATATCCTTAGGCATTGATGGTGTTGCGGGAATTATGTGTTTAGCAAAGTGATGGAAGCATTCCTTATACAATTATTGATAACTATATTGAACAACAGAGGGACCATCACAGATCTTTCTCTTATACCTCACTCAGTGTTAAATCATCCACTATACATTCCATTTATTCTCATATATGTTTTACTTCCATCACACTAAAGGATGATGCACACAGAACAGGAAAAAAATGGGAAAGTCTAAATAAATTCCTATCTTAACATACAGAATGCTGCTGCTATAATTAACAAGCTCAATATCCTATGGCCCAATATCCAATGTGGATAAGCGGGACCTTACAGAGCTCACCTCCTGTATCACCTTCAGCAGCATCCCGCTAAACATTTCCGGTTCAGTTACGTTTTGGCTGAACAGGATATTACAATGCCAGAGTTTACATGCTAAAGTTTTGTTGAACCAGATGGCACAGCAATCATAGCTAAACATTTCAGTTTGAAAGCTAAAAACGCCTGAAAGTGTTCCTCCCACAGGCCTACTGCTGCAGTCTTACACTTCCTAATGAATTCTTCTTAGCTCTGTTAGATTGGGCTGAAATGCTTGAGGGATGTCTGTTGTTGAGCTGAAAATCTGCAATACTTTTTTTCCTTGTGTGTGATGAATTGGCTTTTTTGCCCACATGCCAGGGTCTGTCTTCCTGTAGAGAGTATCAGACCTTTTCAATTATTTACACATTAGGCCCCTCTAGGTTTTAACTGGCTGCAATTGTGCATCTGCTTGAACATTTCTTTTAAAAGAGTTCTTTGTAGCCAAAGGTTATAAATTCTGTTTTTTCAGACTAAGAAAGATAGTGAATGGCTGGAGTATTTCTGTGCTACAGATAACAAAACACTACATTCTCATTTGAAATTTCCAGCTAAGTATTTTATTTTCTTAGGAGAGGTAAATGAGCCTTAAAGTGCATATTTCCAGTTACTGCAATGTTTCTTGGTGTTAGTCAACACCAAATGGTATCACTGGAAGAAGGGATAAGGGGTCCCTCTGGTCAAAAAATGAGGGTCATCTTCCGTAAGCACTTCAGGACCTAACTGAAAACTAAGGTACAATCCCACTGCATGAATGAAGGGTACTATACTCTAAGAACTTTCTCCTGCTAAAGTTTTAGTGCCCCAGGCCATAAACTACACAAACGACAATTCCTGAGTAGAACTATAGAGGGTGCATATTGGATTTGCACAGGAGATGTATCAGACAAGGGGGGCCAGCATGGTTCTTATTACACTGTGTTCATAGGCTCTTAGAAAAATATTTCCAATGGATCTGAATTAGTAAAATTATTTGTTTGTTTGTTTGTTTGTTTGTTTATCAAATTTATTTGGCTGTCCACCTTACAGAAAGTGACTCTGGGCAGCATACAATAATCCGGTATAAACAGTTTATAAATCAGGCAATCATTAGTTAAAACCCTTAAATAATAATTATGAATAGCAGTTATTAAATAATCATGAAAAGGATTTAAAAAATTATAATAGCAAAGTGAAAACAGGAAAGGGGAATAATAGATGGAAGGTTGTTAATAATAAGGGAACCAGCTCACATTCAGTCATCCCCTGGAGTGCAGGGGCATAATAGCAATACCACTTAGACTTATATACCGCTTTACAGTGCTTTACAGCCCTCTCTAAGCGGTTTACAGAGTCAGCATATTGCCCCCAACAATCTGGGTCCTCATTTTACCCACCTCGGAAGGATGGAAGGCTGAGTCAACCTTGAGCCGGTGAGATTTGAACTGCCGAACTGCAGCTAGCAGTCAGCTGAAGTAGCCTGCAGTACTGCACTCTAACCACTGCGCCACCTCGGCTCTAATCAGGTCTTGAGAGATGTGTGGAAGTTCAGGAGTGATAGGGGCCAATCTTATCTTTGGGGAGAGAAGAATCCACAATATGGGAACTACAGCAGAAATGGTCCATTGCCTAGGGCCAGACAAATGTAGCCCTCTAGACATTAGAACCAGTAACATACTTATTCTGTGAGACCAATGTAGCTTGGGCAGCAGAGATATAATGTACACTCTACTATAAATACACAAAGCAATAGCAATAGCACTTAGACTTATATACCGCTTCACAGTGCTTTACAGCCCTCTCTAAGAAATTTACAGAGTCAGCATATTGCCCCCAACAATCTGGGTCCTCATTTTACTGACCTCGGAAGGATGGAAGGCTGAGTCAACCTTGAGCTGCTCAGAATCGAACTCCTGGAGTGAGCATTGAGTTAGCCTGCAATACTGCATTCTAACCACTGTGCCACCACGGTTCAGTGGTGCTCATGCCGCTGCATTTTATACCAGCTGAAGTTTCCGGATACTCTTCAGTACATTCCCATCTAGAATGCATTGCCGCGTGGCACAGTAGTTAGAGTGCAGTATTGCAGGCTACTTCTGCTGACTGACGGCTGCCTGCAATTTGGCAGTTCAAATCTCACCAGGCTCAAGGTTGACTCAGCCTTCCATCCTTCCAAGGTGGGTAAAATGAGGACCCAGATTGTTGGGGGCAATATGCTGACTCTGTAAAACCGCTTAGAGAGAGCTGTAAAGCACTGTGAAGCGGTATATAAGTCTAAGTGCTACTGCTATTGCTATTGCAATAGTCCAATTGGAGGTGACCAGGGCATGAGTGTACATGAGTAGGGCCAGTTGATCAAGGAACAGGTGCAACTGATGCACAATATGAAATTGTACAAAGGCCCTCCTAGTCAGAGCCACTACCAGCTCCTTTGGGCAGGAGTCATGAGTCTAGGAGGACCATCAGCTTGTACAGAGGATCTGTTTGGGGCAGCGCAACACAACCCAAAGACGGTGTATCCTAGAAAGCCATCATTTCCTTCCTCTACAAAGCCATATTTAGCAGTCAATGCAATAACTGGAGACAGGTTTATGTATATGATGACTTGTTTAATGTGGAAATTAAGAAGACACATTTTGAAAATTAGGTCCAGAAAGACAAAAATTATTCCAATGCAGTTTCCTATTTCTTCATATTATTCTGGATAGTATAGGTTGATCCATACTAGGTGCTGGAAATTAAGATAGATTGGGAGCCTAAAAATATTAAAAGCAACTGGGCTAAATTACATCGACTTTACTCCTGAGTCTCTTAATAATACTGTTTCTTGAAGTAAAGTCTAGTTTCAGTTAACTCCTTAACTTTCACATGTAGTAGATACACATTGAGCATTTTACATTGAGCATGCCTGCATGATATTTTAAGCCTGGGATACAAAAGCCATATCTTGGTTCTTTTATATCTTAACAATTAAGAATTAATAATAAGTTGATAGTTATGGGCAAAGTGGGCAATGGCTGGATTAAATTCCCGCTATACATTTAAATATTTTATTTATTTATTCGAGCTGTTGATATGCACTTCTTCATACAAAAGTCCCTTACGGCAATTCACAAAAATTAACATGGATTTCAGAGTTAAAAGAATTAGATTAATCCTACAATTTACTCAAAATCTCTGATGACATCTCTGAAAAGCTTCCCCCAATTTTATTATATGGTACTACACAAACCTACAAACTAGCACACATCCCTGGCCAGTTCAAGTTCCTGAATTTTTAAGAGAGAAGGGGGAAAAGAACACACAGATCGCTGGAAGCACCAATTCTCAATGCCACTGTGTTAAAAATGCCAAAATAAGTCTTTTGCCACTGGCATAAACATTCTCAAGAAGCCAAAGGGATACACATTAGGTGGGGATGTGAGAGTTTCAGAAACCTAAAACAGACAATCTTGTCACAAGAGTTGTGAAGCTGAGATTGTTGTTAAGTTATCCAGGTTTTTCAGCAAATCCATGACGGCCAGTTTTTCCCGTACATTTCCAACAATAAAGGAAGGATTATTATTAATTAATTGTTTATTATTTATTAAAGGAAGATGAAACAAGTTTTATTTTTGTGTGAATCCCAAACCAATGATGGTCTCTACCCCTCCCTTCCCTTTTTTTTTTCATTCTTTTCTGTGTACACTATAACATTTGCTCATGGACAACCATCCTAAGTGGAAAAAAGACAACTGGACATAAAAAATGTGATGCTTTACAATGAATACCTGGAAGAATTGAAGGTTTGAGCTATTTTAATAAAAAAAGATGTCATTGGGACTTGTTTGTGTTATGTGAACTTGCATGAGTGAAATTGTGGCAATTACAATTAGTTCTCAATTTACAACAGTTTGGTTAGTGATTGTTCGAAGTTACAACAGCACTGAAAAAAATGACTTCTGACCATTTTTCACACTTATGACTATTGCAACAGCCCCATGATCATGTGTTTTACATTCAGATGCTTGGCAACTGGCTCATATTTATGACCTTTGTTGTGTCCCAATGTCATGTGATCACCTTTTGTGACCTTCTGACAAGCAAAGTCAATGGGGAAGCCAGATTCACTTAACAACAGTGTTACTAATTTAACAACTGCAGTGATTCACTTTAAAAATATGGCAAGAAAAGTCATAAGATGGGGCAAAACTCACTTAACAAATTTTTCACTTAGCAACATAAATTTTGGCCTCAGTTGTGGCCGTAAGTCAAGGACTACATGTACATTACTGTATATAGAATATTAAGTCAAGAAGACTCTGGGTGCCTGTCCTTGATTCTTACTCGTATATGTAGTAATTCAGAAAATAACAGTTTTAGGGGACTCAAGTACACCTTGAAAAGAAATATCAAGGGCCAGGGTTACCAAATCTGGGTTACATTAGATAACAGCAAAGAACAGCCTAAGTAAAGAATTAAAAAAGATTCTTGCCTTCCTACATACACAGACGTAAGTCCAACTGACAACAGTGAGAGTTGCTCCTCAGTAAGTATGCACGGGATAGCAATCTGTAGTTATTTTTACTCATGTCTTCATGATTTATGAACAAAATGATATGTTGTTTTGATCAGAACACAGTTTCTGCTGTTCCTCAGATAGTATTATTTATGTCTCTTTAAGCATTAGCCAGGAATTAAACATTAAGTTTGCTACTGTTTAACATCAAAATGGGAAAATTATAATCCTCTCCTTATTTGGCTCACTGCTGTGAGCTATATCAACAAAGGTGTCTTTTTATATTTGCTTTCTTTATCACCTATATAGACATTGCTAGACAAATCGTAGACAGAAATAATTAAAATGCTGGCATGTGCAAATATCATTCCTCCATCAGCATTCTCACCTTTCGCTGGAGCCTAAACAAATCAAACTCAGCAATCCAGCAAATCTTCTACATCAAAGCTTTACTTAATAAACAAGATCATGCCAATTTTAAAAAATTTACTAACAGGTAGTAATGCTGTTCTTTGAGTGACCAATAGAGCATTAGCAAGAATCATCACCTGTCAACTGAATAGAGTGGTGCGGTGGCCTAGAGGTGGAGCTCTCACCTCACAATCAGGAGGCTGCAAGTTCGATCCTAGGTAGAGGCAGATAGTTTTCTCTCTGGGCACAGTGAGAATATATCTGCTGAACAAAACTCTGCATTGGCGACAGGAAGGGCATCCGGCCATTAAACACTCTGCTAGCTCCATTCAGTTGCCCAGACTCCACCCCACAAGTCGTTAAAAGATGATGATGATCACCTGTCAACTGAATCTATGTATAGGGAGAAAATAAAATGTTTTGCTACTACTTTAGAGAGCGATCAATAATTGTATAATTGATTCTCTAGAACAGAGGTGGGCAACTATGGCCCTTTTATGACTTGTGGACTTCAACTCCCAGAATTGGCTCAGGAATTCTGGGAGTTGAAGTCAACAGGTCATAAAGTTGTCATAATTGCCCATCCCTGCACTAAAGGATGGTGCTTTTCATTATTAATCTCTCTCTCCTACTTTACCACTTGCCCTTCCTCCACACCTGCATCCTGCCAAGCTATTTTCTGCTATGGGTTTAGCATCCTTCTAGAAGAGCACTTAACTCATGTTCAGAAGTAGTCCCAGTAATAAAGCTGGTCACTTTCCATGCCTTTAGTTCAGGGGTGGGGAACTATGGCCCTTTTATGACTTGTGGACTTCAACTCCCTGGGAGTTGAAGTCCACAAGTCATAAGGGGGCCATGGTTCCCCACCTCTGCTTTGGATAAATGACTTGAGCGGTAGCTAAACATGTCATTCTCAACATCCATTTCCATTCACCCAACTCTGGCCAGAAGGCACACCTGGGGAATGAGCAGGGATGAAATGCTCCTGGTTCGCTCGTACCTGTCGGTCACCGTAGAGCCGGTCACCAAGGTAGCGCGAGGCGCCGCCCACCCACCCGGATGCCACCATTTGGGTTCTTTTACCCTCTGCGCATGCGCAAAGCATTCTGCGCATGCGCAGAGGGTAGAAGAACCCAAATGGCGGCGTCCAGGCTACCAGCTGTCCGGCGACCCGCAATCTCAGTCGAACCGGGACCTTTTCACTCTGTAGTGACGGTGGCACCAAAATGGCGGGCTAACGCGCGCGGCGACCCCTGTGAAATGGTCATTCGACCCCCAAAGGGGTCGCGACCCACAGGTTGAGAACCGCTGAATTAGAGGGAGCGGTTGTTTTCCCAGAGCAAGTGATGTTTGATTAAAGCATTAAGGACATTAACGGTGACTGGTCTCATTAATGTGACACAAAAACGCCCAATAATCAGAGCAGGACATTTTATGCTGGCATGCTTTTCTGCCAACCAATGAATGGATAGGTAGAATTTCAGTGAGGGTCTGATTGTGCCTATTGCTGGTTCAAGGTTTTGTGTAGCTATTTCAACTTTTATTATTAATTCAAATATGCAGAGCACTATGTAAGTGACCCGATGAAAGAATATTTTCATATCATGCTATTATCTATCCTTAGCCTCTGGGTATGTGTATAGATATTTACATTTCAAAACCATTATGTATTTGTTAAAATTTTTCTAGTAAGATTGTCTAACTAAATCTATTGATCCTCAAGATTATATTTATTCAGGGTTAGGGTTAGGGTTCCGAACCGGTAGGGAAGGTAAGTAGATTTCATCGCTGCTTTGCACGTCTAGGGAGGTTTGTCTGGCTCTTCTTCTACACTCCATCTGGAAACTCAAGGGTTAAAAATATTGCAGGGGGAAAAAAAGAAACATGAGAAGATGACAGAAATAGCTCCAGAAATTTGGGAGACAGACCCCGCTACGATTGTGTAATTAGCTATGCCCTCTAAAATGGAATAATTGAAACTGACTGCCCATTAGGGGACCATGTCTCTTATTTCGTAGGGACTGGCGGGGGGAGTGAGAAAAATAACTGAAACAGGAAAACAGGAAAGTGATACAAAGAAGTGGGCAAAGAAGCAACAAAAGCCCAGTTTAAGTTCCATCAGCATTGTCATAAATACGTAAAATGAGGAAAAGCAGGTCAGCTCTATCTAAAAGGAAAACTCTTCTCTAGGGGTCTATGATAATTCGTTGCAGCCAAATTGCTGTGGCCAACTTTCTGTGGGACAAAAAATAATAATTTTTATTTAGTTTAAATAATTAAATTGAATTGTTAAATTGTCCCACAGCGAGTTGGCCATGGCGAATTGTCCCGCAGTGAGTTGGTCATGGTGAGTTGGCTGTGGCGAGTTGGCTGTGGTGAGCTGGCCCATTCCGCTTCTCTAGTACCCTGCCAGAGTATTGCTAATATGGAGCTACTGTGATTACCAGTCAACTTCTAGGTGCAATTCAAGCTGCTGGTTATCATCTATAAAGCCCTTCACAGCATAGGGCTTAGCAATTTGAGGAAACATCTATCTCCAAATGTTTCTGCAGTGAAGTGAGACAGTGTTGTTCTTCAGGTCCCATCAATTAAGCCGTGTCATCTTGCAGGACTCTAAAGCATGCCTTCTTTGTGGTGGCTTGTGCCCTTTAGATCAATCCCTCTCTAGAGATCCATATTGCTCTCACATTAATGACTTTCTGCAAACTATTAAAAACTGGCTGTCCCTCTTACACTTTTCTTGGTGTTGCCAGTGAAATTGGGGAGAGACGGATAGAAGGAATCCCTTAGAAAGATGTCCTGGTATACATGTTGATTCTAAGCACAGAGCTAGCTTTAAACATTTTATTTCCAAAAAGCATTTAAAAATAATAAATAAATTTAAAATAATAATTTAAAATCTACCAGATAAATTATATTGTGATACATATACAGAGTTAATGGAGAACCAACAGAAAGAACACTTGTGAACTGCAGGTTTATAAGTTTCTATTAAAAAAACCCTACCTTTATAAAATGGATTTTACTTAACGCTGCTAATTCAAATGTGAGGGATTCTGAATAAAGCAATACTGATTATAATAAGAAAGTTCATGGTATTATACCAAAATCTTCCAACTTATTCCAATTACAGAACATTATTATGATTATTATTTTGCAATTAACCATTAAAGAAATTCTAAAGGATTAGAAAACTACTTACCTTTTAAAAAGCTATATTTCATGAAGGCAGAATAATACTTTCCCCCTCTACTAGAACATTTCTGGTAATATAGGCATATCCAAGACCAATTTCTGTTAGAAAAAAGTCACAGTTTAACTGCCCCCTTTCTCTGGCATCTTGAACTACTTTAGAAGGAACCTCAAACTCAGATTAAAATTCCAGGATTTCATTTTCTAGAATCCTAATATAGCAAAGCACTTTAAATTCCACTGGAAATTGGTGTATTTGCATATTGTGAATCATTATTAATAATTGGGTGCCCTGTAACCAGGAGTGAGAAATTCACAACCACTGAACCATTTTTGGTGGTGATATCCGAAGCTACTTCCAAGTGTGGCACTGAAACTTATACCATTGTGGTTCTGTTATGATCTACTGCTAGGCACACAACTAACCAAAACTGTTGCTTAAACCTCCGATTAGGATCATAACAATAATATTATTCACCAGATTTTTAGAAACATGTATGTTTTTCTTCCGGAATTTGGTTTGGGGGATGGGAGGCACTGATTTCCCATGAATGTCAAAATGTCTTAGATCATCCCTTTGTGTGGTGAGATGGGAAGTAAGGCAGGCAGGGCAAGGCCTAGACAAGGGCTCTGGCAACTTGTGGACTTCAACTCCCAGAATTCCCCAGCCAGCATGGGTTAGGGTTACGGTTAGCATGGCTGGCTGAGGAATTTTGGGAGTTGAAGTCCACAAACCTTAAAGTTGCCAACTTTGGAGACCCCTGGCCAGACCAATTGCTAAACACTTTGCCCACGGAAAGTGTAGTGCATGCTGGTTGCACTATTTTTGTAGTTAACATGCAGCCATTGATTTTGTTGCTGCTATTAAGTACATAACCATTATCTAAATTAACCTGAACAGCTTAGATTTTGTTTTGTTCTGTTTTTCTCACTCATTGCAAGAATTTGGTGAGAAACCACTGCAAGCAGAAAAAACAAACACAGCTATCTGATTAATTGACTCTGACCTCCCAGATATTATACTTTGGGGGACTCTAATGGAAGTTCCTGAGGGTAAATTGTACAATTCGCCTCATTCATTTCTATCTCTGGCTGACAGATGTACATTATGAAATGTCACTGAATATGCTTGGCAATAAATGAGGTATAACATTAGCATCTCGATTCTGTTTTCCGGAAGGGACATTTTTGTATGTATGAAATGGCTCCAACCTACTAAAAACATTATTCCTCACCATATACTCTTGCTCTTTTCCCCATCTGTCTCCGAGAAATACACAGTAGCCTTCCCAAAGGAGCTGGGCAGGGGGAACTTGGCAAATTAATAAAACAGGCTGTTCTTTTGTTGCACACACTCCCATTGTAGAGTCAGTATCTTGCTGGTGAATATGAGTCAACCTCCGGCATTTGACAGTGCAGTCCTTGTGCTACCACTAGGCTTATTATCTCTACCACCACGCGTGAAATGAAGTTAATTAAATCACCATGGAGAAACATTGCCCCATGCTACAAAATAAGCAGGGAGGGGAAGGGAGACACAAGTTATAAATTGATTACCATAGCCAACATGCAATATCTCACCGATCCTTGCTCTTTATTTTAAATAGGGGGGGAAATGTACTCCTTTTGGGAAAGATAACATTATATACGGCAACATGGAGAAGGTCCACACATTTCCATTATGGATGCACCTTAATGAAATTGTGCATTCCCCCGTGCATTTTAAAAAGTAAGGGCAGAGTCTAACAGCGCTTTTTTTTTCTAGTCATGAACAGATAAGAAATTTTCCCTTCTTGAAAACAAAGCAGTGATTTTATTTATCTTCACTGCAATGACGCTGTATTAAATCCAAGCTAGAAAATCTCTAGATAAAACCAAACAACTAAATATGGCGTGCCTGCAAGATTCGGTACCAAAATAATTAGCCTTTGGATAATGATAGCAGCCCAGTCTCTATCTTCTTAGAATGATTGAGCTGGAAGGGACCTTGGAGGTCTTCTAGTCCAGCCCCGTGCTCAAGCAGGAGAACCTATACTATTTCAGATAAGTGACTGTCTAGATTCTTCTTAAAAACATCCAGTGATGGAGCACCCATGATTTCTGGAGACAAGCTGTTCCACTGGTTAATTGTCCTCACTATTAGGAAATTTCTCCTTAATTCCAGGTGGCTTCTCTCTTTGGTTTCCAACCATTGTTTCTTGTCCTGCCCTCTGGTGCTTTGGAGAATAATTTGACCCCCTGTTCCTTGTGGCAGCCCCTCAAGTACTGGAATATTGCTATCATGTCACCCCTAATTCTTCTTTTCTTTAGACTAGCCAAACCCAAGTTAACAGATTAACAGATTAACAGATTTGGAAGGTACCTTGTAGGTCATCTAGTCCAACCCCCCCTCAAGCAGGAGACCCTACACCATTTCCAACAAATGGCAGTCCAATCTCTTCTTGAAAGTCTCAAGTGTTGAAGCTCCCAAGCTCCCCGAAGGCAAGCTGTTCCACTGGTTGATCGTTCTCACTGTCAGAAAATTTCTCCTTATTTCTAGGTTGAATCTCTCCTTGATCAGTTGTTGCTTCTCTTCTTGGTTAGTTTCCATCCATTGTTTCTTGTCTTGCCTTTTGGTGCTTTGAAAATAGTTTGACCCTGTTGTCTTTGTAGGAGCCCCTCAAATATTGGAACACTGCTATCATGTCTCCCTTAGTCCTTCTTTTCACTAGACGAGCCATCCCCAATTCCTGTAACCGCTCTTCATATGTTTTAGTTTCCAGTCCCCTGATCATCCTGGTTGCTCTCCTCTGCACTTTTTCTAGAGTCTCAACATCTTTTTAATAGTGTGGTGACCAAAACTGGATGCAGTACTCTAGGTGTGGTCTAACTAAGGCTTTATAGAGTGGTATTAGTACTTCACTAGATTGTATCCCTCTGTTAATGCAATTTAGGATTGCATTGGCTTTTTTGGCTGCAGCCGTTCTTCATATGTTTTAGTCTCTAGGCCTTTGATCATCTTATTTGCCCTTCCTTCAGAAGCCCTTTTTTTCCAACTACCCAATTATACTGGTAGTCCTAACTTATGACCACAATTGAGCCCAAAATTTCTGTTGCTAAGCGAGACAGTTGTTAAGTGAGTTTAGCCCCATTTTATGACTTTTCTTGCCACAATTGTTAAGTGAGTCACTGCAGTTGTTAAGTTAGTAACATGGTTGTTAAGCGAATCTGGCTTCCCCATTGACTTTGCTTATCAGAAGGTCACAAAAGGTGATCACATGGCTCCGGGACACTTCAACCATCATAAATATGATTCAAGCATCTGAATTTTGGTCATGTGACCATGGGGATGCTGCAATGACCGTAAATATGAAAAACAGTCATAACTCATTTTTTTCAATGCCGTTGTAATTTCGAACAGTCACTAAACAAACTGTTGTAAGCTGAGGACTATCTGTATATACCTTTAATTTCCCTACATCGTGTGGGTGGGCAAATAAGTTCATAATGCTGATTCTTCCAAGATATTAATTCTCAGCATAGGGCCATAGTAGTACAGTATTTTTGAAATGGCTTTTCGCTTCTCATCTAAGAAGCTTCTTCAGTTCTGACTGAATGGCGGGGGATGAAAGGATTAATATTCATTGCAGTAAATGCTTCCATTCCCTACTATTCAGTCAGAACTGAAGAAGCATCTTGAATGAGAAGCAAAACATTTCCAAGGGGGGTGGGGAAACAGTCCAGTTGCTTTTGAAAAAGCACCTTTGGGACAACCATGACCTGGATATCTAATAGTATTGAATTCCACAAACTGATTGTGCACAGTGCGAAGTTGTGCACCTTCTCTTTTTCCTGAACCTTCAACCATTTAGTGTCATTAATCCTGGCTCTACTATTGTTACAAATCTGAAAGATAAGAAGAAGAGAGGACATTACGTAAGAAGTAAATAAGAAATTGGAGGGTTTTCTTCCACATTTTGATAGAATTTACTGTACCTAGCAAAACAAAGTTAGTAGAGTTTAGAGGTTATTTTTATCCCTTGTATATCAAATGAATAGTCTTCATTCATCCAAACATGGACAAAGTGGCCCAAGAAGTCCAAAGCCAAAAAAATTAGAAATTAGAACAGAAACTGCTTGTCTGAAATGAATGGGGTATAATTATTCCCTGCCTCACCAATTTCATCATTATGATTAGCCTTAAATTTATACAATATGAATCTGTCTTTTGATTTCACATTAAAATACGTGATTTTAGGCTGGGCAGTGTTGATTGATAAGCATTAAGTGGAGTCCCCTGGTTATAAATATTTTCTTACAGAAGGTGACAATAGGAAAATCAAGAGCATAAGCATATTTAAAAATCAGGACAACAGTACGCTTTTTTCCAGGGGTGAAATGCTCCCGGTTCGGGCGTGCCTGCCGGTCGTCGGAGAGCCCATGGCAACGGCAGCACGAGGCATCGCCCACCCGCCCGGATGCCGCCATTTGGGTTCTTTTACCCTCTGCGCATGCGCAGAACGCTTTGCGCATGCACAGAGGGTAAAAGAACCCAAATGGCGGAGTCCGGGCAGGTGAGCGACACCTCGCGCTGCCGTCGCTATGGGCTCTCCGACGACCGGCAGGCACACCCAAACTGGGAGCATTTCACCCCTGCTTTTTTCCCCCTATGGATCAATACCGACAACGATTAAATGTTTCCAATAGCTAAATTATCATATAGCTAATCTCACCATTTCTACCAAGAATGTGAAGAGATGTTGAAACAATGTGGCTGTTTTAGAACCGAAGTGAGCATCTTCACTTTTTAAACTGCCAACAACAACTGCAAATTGATGTTCAGCCATCCCTGTTCATATCTCAGGGCTCTTTAACAGAATAACAGAGTTGGAAGGGACCTTGGAGGTCTTCTAGTCCAACCCCCTGCTCAGGCAAGTTTCATATCTTGTGATTCCGTGCCATCATCAGCGCAAGACAGATGAACATTGATTTGCTTTCAACTTTGTTATACCTCTGCTAAATTGCAACTCTGTGGTTTTGGAAGCCATAGTGCTGGAGATTTGCAGAGGTTGGGAGTTGACTAGTCTCTCTTTGATAATTGCTAGCTCCTTGATTTCTCCACACTCTCTACAACTGTTAAACTGCCATGCCACCACAGTGTCCTTCAACACACCCAAATCCCTTTGGTCATTTGGAGGGAATGCTAGTCTCTCATCCAGAGCTCCTGGCAGCTGCGATGAGAACTATTCACTGTTCCGAGAATAGTTCTGAGGAGGTCAGGAGAGTTTGAAAAGCTGGCTGAAATTCCTGGAAGGAGGTTAAAAATGCAATAATTTCATTCAAAATATAAACACATTCAAGAGAAAGGTACTGACTACATAAATGTAGGAGAACATGCATGTATTTTCCATTTGTAGAGGGGAGAAAATTCCTAGCCCCCTTTTTATTTTAAAATACATGATTGATTTTTCTGAAACACGTAATAAAAACCTATTTTAAACATTGGGTGATCATTAGAATGTGTCTTTGTATGTTTTATGTCTCAGGCTATAAATCTATGTTTCTCTCCTAATTATTTATTTGCATAGTAAGATAGTTTGTTGGGAATGTTTGCATGTACCGATTTTGTCTCTTTGTGTAGCATAGATTGGACAAGGCTGCCCTCCTGTGGAATTTTGAATGATAAATGCAGAAGGACCGTTTCCAAAACTAAACCACAAAGAGGCAGCAAAGAGAAAAATCTATGCTTCGCTATAATGCATCAATGTGCTCCTGCAACATTAATTTTGGGCTCAATTGTGGTCGTAACACGAGGACTACCTGTATATTCATGTCTTTCGGGCCTGAATAACTGCATCCCTGAGTATTAAAGGTGGACTACAAGATCCTCTCAGTGCTATCTGCAATGGTAAATTTCTTGGAGAAGATGCTAAATGAAACAGCAGGGGATTGTGGGTAAGCAAATTTCCCATCTTCAAAATAAAGGGAAGACAGAATCTTGCTTATTCACCTTGATTATTTAAAAAAAAACTTTTTCTTCCTCCTTCTCTTGCTGTCTCAGAACTTCCACATAGTTTCTCTCAACCTTTTTGTCCTCACAAACATGATGGAATGGTTTTCTAGTACATTTGATAATAAAATATTTGTAATGGTGCTATCTAAAGAAAAGTAAATTGGATCCAATAAATATACAAGAGGATAATCCTGAGTTTATCTTAAACTAACCCTAACCTTTCATTTTCTCATACATCTTTTCAATAAAGGGTTAGAGATAGGGATAGGGATAGGGATAGGTATAGGGATAGGGATAGGGATAGGGATAGGGATAGGGATAGCGTTAGCGTTAGCGTTAAGGTTAGCTTTAGGGTTAGGGTTAGGGTTAGGGATAGGGATAGGGATAGGGATAGGGATAGGGATAAGGTTAGCTTTAGGGTTAGGGTTAGGTTCGGATTTGGGTTAGGGTTTAGGGATAGGGATAAGGTTAGCTTTAGGGTTAGGGTTAGGTTCGGATTTGGGTTAGGGTTAGGGTTAGGGAGACGGTTAGGGTTAGGGTAAGGATAAGGGTTACAGTTAGGGTTAGGGTTAGGGATAGGGATAGGGATCGGGAGATGGTTAGAGTTAGGGTTAAGGATAGGGAGATGGTTAGGGTGACGGTTAGGGTGACAGTTAGAGTTAGGGTTGGGGTTAGGGATAGGGTTAGGGTTAGGGATAGGGATAGGGATAGGGATAGGGATACTGTTAAGGTTAGGGCTAGGGCTAGGGTTGCATTTAGGGTTAGGGATAAGGATAGGGATAGGGATTGAGTTAGGGATAAATTTAGGGTTAGGGTTAGGGTTAGGGATCGGGATAGGGTTAGGGTTTGGGGATTCTCGAAGTCCACAAGTCTTGAAGTTGCCAAGTTTGGACACCTCAGTATACGGAATGAATTCTGAAGTACATTAAAGATAGAACATAGTCTGCTGCAATATAAACCCCCCCCTCATCTCCTCTGACACAGCCATTAAAAAAGATTGTTTTCAACAACCTGAAAGTTATTTCACCTGAATTACAAAAATTGTATATTTTAAACTAATACTTGTTTAAACTAGCCAGTTGTAAACTAAGGTGGTGTCTGGATGTACAGGTAGCATTCACAATAGTTCCATGTTCAAATGAAATAAATTGGATTTAGCAGGAAATGGGGATGAAAAGGCAACAAATGGGGAAGAGCAGATTTAATTCTTTAATGTTCTACGGGTTAAAGTTTTATCATCACAATGAACAACTTTGAAGTGTCGTTTATTTGATTAGGTCCAATTGCTACACCTGCTTTCTTTCACATCCTTTTTATAAATTGGGCTATGGTTCCCATCATCCTTAGCCACCATGGAGTTTGATGTCCTGCCTGTATGCAGAAACTACCAGTCCTAAGATGAGCATTTTAAGATTAACACTTTGCTAAAACATCTTGTTCGTAGAACTAGTGCCATTGTTTTTCGGAGAGATACTTCGCTGCTGATTAAAAGCTTTGAAAGAGCACAAAAGGGCAAGATCATTGAAATGCTTCTGGCTGAGCATGTTAGCTTTTTTTGTCAGTTTGACCTGTTTATCAATATCTGTGTCTAGACAGCAGAGGCTGCAGGTACAAGTCTCACTCTCAAATAGAAGGGCACAAAGGACCATCAGTCAAAAGATCTGATTATGTGATACATCATATTGAGAGTGAGCAAAAATAACCACCAAAACTACCACCACTACAAGCCAAATATGAAACTTTGAATGCATCCATAATTTATTATCCACCTAAACATGTATACTTTTAATACGTGTCTAGTACTGTTACAACTTCTAATGCCTGGTCACTGTTAGCATTACTAGTGTCATTTGAACAGTATTTTAGAAACAATCTCTCTCTCTCTCTCTCTCTCTCTCTCTCTCTCTCTCTCTCTCTCTCTCTCTCTCTCTCTCTCTCTCTCTCTCTCTCTCTCTCTCTCTCTCTCTCTCTCTCTCTCTCTCTCTCTCTCTCTCTCTCTCCCTCCCTCCCTCCCTCC